>NQII01000688.1:155071-254670 GCA_002778355.1 Clitarchus hookeri
TTTGTGGGCCAGCGTCGCTATGAAATTCCTAAACCGTCACACGACAACTTCTTTCAATTAATTTCACAGAAACGAATAGAACCAAAATATTTTATGCCACAGCAACGCGTTGCCGGGTAAGCTAGTAAATTATATTTATTTTCGTGTATAACGACTTTCACCTACCAATGATTGTAAGTAGAGAACTATGCGATTTGCGTTATTTCGTGAACTGCTATATTTTAAGTCCGTACATGTTTGTGTAACCTCCGATATTGGACCAAATTTTATTTGTTTTATTTGATCTTTGGGTGATTATGGGACAGTAATGAAACACAGTGGCGTGAGAGAATAGTGAGTGAGTGAAGAGATTTGGCGGCTCCTACCAGCGACGTCTTGAGAGCCGATTATGGTGGTTGTGGTGAAAGCGTGAGGGAAAACGGGAGATCACTGAGAAAACCCGCCGATCAGCAGCAGAGTCCGACACAATTCCCACATACGAAAATCCGGGAGTGGCCTGGCCGGGAATTGAAACCGGTTCGCCTTGGTGGAAGGCGAGCGGGCTAACTGCTTAGCCACCGCGGTCCCAGTAAAATAATAGTGCGAGGCCCAAAGTCAGGATGGTACTGCTTTCTCACTTAAGTGACAATAAACAAACGGGGCTGCTTTCCCAGCAAATTTAGACCTATTTCCAGATAATGACATTAATTGTGTGGCTCATAAATATACGAGAGATGAGAAAATTTTCTAGAGAATTAAGTGTTGGGATGACTTCATTCATTGAATATAAGCGAACAGTAACTTCCTCGTACATAATGTATGGGTTGTTGTTCGAGTCTCGATAATACATGATTTGTTAATATTATTTACATTTATGTATGAAAATTTAGTTAAATTATTTAGTCCTCAGTAATTTCCCTAAGTCTACAAAACTCCCTTTCGAGTGCGCCAGGAAAGTTCAACAACCATAATGTCTGTTAATCTATTTAAAAATTTGTGCCATTAATATAATAAACACGTATATTTTCCTGGCATATTTTGTTTTCGAAGTAAAATACTGTCACCATACACTCATAATTTTTACCAATTTTATTACAAATTTGATAACAGGAAATATGCTAACTAGCTGCAATCGCCTTGAAAACAAAACTTTCGGTTTCCGCTGTAAATTCACTGATGCTTAAGATTTCCGAGTATTTGACGAATTGCTTCGGTAGCACGCTGTACTTCTCACGGTCCTCTACACTCGAAACTTGAATTAGCGAGAACTTATCCAAATCAGTGGAAACAGTGAGAATTGAGCAACTGACAAACAGTATGTCATAACTAATTAATATGGTGGTTGAATTTCCCTGATTTATTTGTGATTTCCCACTGAGTGTCAAGAATATCACTGCTGTAAATCACTTGTTCCCAATTAATTTCCTTGATTCGCCAGTCAGCAGTAGCTTGTCAACTGACTTTCAGTGAACGTTATTTCACTGAATAATTTCACTGTTTCGGATTTAGAGTGTATATAATCGAGCAACTTTTATGTGCATAATTCGGTGATAGAATTAGTCTACTGCCTGTTAATTATACGGTTGCTCTTAATACAGAATGCATCTGGAGATTCCCGGCACAACAAATATTTAAGTGCTCGATATCTGGATTGTAACCGAATGAATTCACAAATTCTCGGCGTTTTTAATATTATAAGAAGAACAGGTGATTTTTCTCGCAACCGTTTGAAACATACCGTGAATTTAAATGTGGCATCCATAACACATCGAGTTTCCTCTTATTATTGGCTGTTGTTTGCATGAAAATTTGGCTGTGGACGTCTGTAATTCGCGAATAAGCAGTTAACACGTTTCAAAACACTTTATTTTATTCATGAAACGCACACAACGACACGGTATTATGAAAGTATCGGGTCTCGTAATCTTCTCATAATATATTGTTACTCCTATTCCACAACTATCTGTCGACAGGTGATGCTTCTAGTAGTCCCTTGCGTTAAGTGGGCATCTTCTAACAACTACACTATAAGCAACAGAAAAAAATTATGTTTTATTGTAGGCTGGTTAATCACGCAAATCGCCTTTAAACCAGTCTGCAGTGCAAGCACAGATAAACCAAATTGAGTTAACAAACATCACTAACTGAAACTTCCATATCTGGTGTTTCGTGTAAAAAAAAAAAAACCTGTCACATAAGAAACGATTTCCACTGACAAGTCATCAAGACAGTTTAAAAAAAATGATATCACGAATCACAAGTTCTGTACTAACTATGCAGTGAAAATATTAATATATATTCACAGAAGTTCGTAAAATATATTCCGTTCCACAGACTTATATGTCCTTTATAAAATATCATTTCGCGTTTCACCAATTTATTCAGTTCAGCGAAACTTATATATGCAGAATTTATAATACTATCTTGTATTGTAAAATTGTTTTAATGCTGCATGCTTTTGAAAACAGGACATTACATTATGTCTAAATATTAATATTTTTACGGATCTGTTGGATAGTATTTATGGGCCATAAAGTTATTGCAAAAACTGTTAAAAAAATAAATCTGTTAGTCCAACTTAAAAATATTGTGAAACATGAACACAATAAAAATAAATCAATTTCATCTGTACTAAATTACACTGAATGCTTCGCATAAGAACTCTAGTCACAGAAATACTCTTATTATTCACCTATCAAAATAGTTGAAAAAAATAGATTTACAATATAAAATAATATTTTTTTATAACGTGTTTGTTTTTGTCGTATGAATNAAAAATAGATTTACAATATAAAATAATATTTTTTTATAACGTGTTTGTTTTTGTCGTATGAATCACTTTTTTTTTAATACATTGGACACTGCTTTGTGATTATAATAAAGTTTTCAAGCGGAAATATCCTATATTTAGGTGCCCAGAATTATGTTCTTCCCTGATCGAGTTTTGTTATAGTTAGTCTCTGCAATCTTNATCACTTTTTTTTTAATACATTGGACACTGCTTTGTGATTATAATAAAGTTTTCAAGCGGAAATATCCTATATTTAAGTGCCCAGAATTATGTTCTTCCCTGATCGAGTTTTGTTATAGTTAGTCTCTGCAATCTTTTTTTTCTGTTCTGTTTTTTATTGGTGGTATATTCTACTCTTAATCGTAAAATTTTTAACGACTGATAGGAATTCCGTTGCTCGCTAATCCTTGGTTTATAATTGTATATTCGTTATTTATTTAATGTGTCGTTTCTCAGTTGATTGTTGTTGATGAATCACACTTGGCAAGGAACTCAGATCTCTTAAAATTATATGATTAATCATACTATACCGTGGTCACGTCGGCGTGCAGCCCACACGACGCTTCAGATATCGGCGCCATGTTGGTAGCGTCTCGCGTGCAGGGCGCGAGCCTGTTCCCGGTCTTCGGAACGCCCACAGAAAAAAAAAACACGTAATGACAAACTGCGTCACATCACACAATACCGTCATTAGAACGATACGTGCACGAAAAAAACAACATCCGCTGGTCGCAGCGGAACCAGAATAGTGTACCCCAGGGTGAGGGGTGCTGAGGTAATATAAAGCTCCCGCCGTGCGATGCGTTGGAAATTTCGTCGTCGTCCCCTCATCCTCCCCCCTAATTTTGCCTTGCTGCGGTTACGCATGTAATGAAAGTTTGAGTGATGACCAGCTCGTCCCTCGCCAACACCCATCCTCGCGTCATTTTGTTCGTATGCGTCCCCTTCCCCGTCGCCAGCTGCGTGAGTCGCCGTGGAATTTCGAAATTAACCTTCACAAGCGCTTGTTACCGGCCGCAATGTGTGGCTCCGCTTTCCATTCATGCGCGCAACCCCCAAACAAAAAATAGCCCGCGTGGCTTTCTTCCCCCCGGCACGCCCCGAACAACGCCCTTCGTAACGGACGTATTAAATACCGACGCGTAGGGAAAGTCATCACGTGTCAACACGGCTTAATAAGTACGTAGACGAAAATCGAAATAACGGAACTTACCCATTATTCGTTGTAGGCCTACATATTCTCTGGGCAGTTATGCAGGCGAGCCTTACGTCTCACTGGTAACGTCGGATGTAAAAGGTCTCCTCCTGATAAAGAGACTGAAATTAATTAGTCTTGCAGGTTAGACTCCAAAGTCGCGTAGTAGCACACTTACCTAAATTATAGGGGTAGGATGAAGTTTCGTTGTACAAAACAATCTTAAGGCCTTTAGTGCATGCAATATTTTATGTTTTAGATCAATAGAATGTTGTGTACATTACGATAATTTACATTTGAAGCAATAAAATTAGTATATTATGAATAAAAATTTATTATTTTTAGTTATGCTACATAGAATATAAAATGTGTTGTTCACTGCAATTTTAAAGTGTAGAAATAAAATAATATGTTCTTGGTAAACTAATTTTGAAATGCATTTTTTTGTGATAACTACAAAATAAATTACGTACACCTTTGTTAAAAAAAATTTGGTTATTTTTGGCTTGTATTTAAAATTCCAAAACGGCAAGTTGAGCCGATAAGGGTGAAGCGAGGTAAATATGGAGCGGCACTACGATGCAAGAGCGGAGGGAACGGGAGATCTCCGAGAAAACCCGCGGATGAGAGGCATCGTCCAGCACGATTCTCACGTATGAAATTACGGAAGTGACCCCCATTCGCAGTTAACCCAACTGTGGATCCAAGATCATTCACGGAACTGTTTACAGAAATGTACAGTCAATCTAAGGAAATGCTCTCAGTAATGACGATAAAATGGAAATGAACCACCTACGTAAAATAAAACGGAACCTCCCCGTAATCCCTACAGGTTCTGGTTTTGGAAACGAACACTGTTAATACTTTGTAAAGAGTGCTTCGCCTATACAACTGTAAAATTATATTTTTCTGCACGCTTAGGATACTCTTGCCACTCAAACCTTTTTCTTCAGACATAAAAAAGGACAAGCTATCACCTGTAACAATTAACAGGGCTTCATGCGTTTTCTTATTTTCTCTTAAAAAACAAGAAAAGAAGGAAAACTGCCATATTTAGGGAGAGATTATATTGATTGCCTGGATGTTCTGTGAAATTTTCAGGATATCTGTTGCTGAGGCAAACCTGGTACCCGTAATTTTAGGAAGATTTCTGGATAATTTCTTACCTGTACTTCCCCGTAATTACATAGATATTTTTTCACAGTTAACGATAGTCGAATTTTGAACTCTACTCATGTACTAAACTAAAATACTAAAATTTGGAGACGCTGTACCCATTGGTTTGGCCGGAGCACTTGGTGAGTGACGTTTTGCCATGCTGCTCAATCTGTCCCCAGCTTTTAATTACTGCTCCAGAATCGTCAATCATGTGTATAATGAAATGTAGTCTGCTGATCAATGTAATAGAAATGCATGTGTTTGAGTATAGCCTGGAACAAAACGAATTCGCAAGTTTGGGAACGTGGTGGACGTTGATAATAACCCGTATATTTTCTTGGAGTACTACTCTCTCCGTTAAGCATTACAGGGATGCGTCGCTATTCTATCACACGTTATGATTTCACGCCATGCTNAGATCAATAGAATGTTGTGTACATTACGATAATTTACATTTGAAGCAATAAAATTAGTATATTATGAATAAAAATGTATTATTTTTAGTTATGCTACATAGAATATAAAATGTGTTGTTCACTGAAATTTTAAAGTGTAGAAATAAAATAATATGTTCTTGGTAAACTAATTTTGAAATGCATTTTTTTGTGATAACTACAAAATAAATTACGTACACCTTTGTTAAAAAAAATTTGGTTATTTTTGGCTTGTATTTAAAATTCCAAAACGGCAAGTTGAGCCGATAAGGGTGAAGCGAGGTAAATATGGAGCGGCACTACGATGCAAGAGCGGAGGGAACGGGAGATCTCCGAGAAAACCCGCGGATGAGAGGCATCGTCCAGCACGATTCTCACGTATGAAATTACGGAAGTGACCCCCATTCGCAGTTAACCCAACTGTGGATCCAAGATCATTCACGGAACTGTTTACAGAAATGTACAGTCAATCTAAGGAAATGCTCTCAGTAATGACGATAAAATGGAAATGAACCACCTACGTAAAATAAAACGGAACCTCCCCGTAATCCCTACAGGTTCTGGTTTTGGAAACGAACACTGTTAATACTTTGTAAAGAGTGCTTCGCCTATACAACTGTAAAATTATATTTTTCTGCCACGCTTAGGATACTCTTGCCACTCAAACCTTTTTCTTCAGACATAAAAAAGGACAAGCTATCACCTGTAACAATTAACAGGGCTTCATGCGTTTTCTTATTTTCTCTTAAAAAACAAGAAAATAAGGAAAACTGCCATATTTAGGGAGAGATTATATTGATTCCCTGGATGTTCTGTGAAATTTTCAGGATATCTGTTACTGAGGCAAACCTGGTACCCGTAATTTTAGGAAGATTTCTGGATAATTTCTTACCTGTACTTCCCCGTAATTACATAGATATTTTTTCACAGTTAACGATAGTCGAATTTTGAACTCTACTCATGTACTAAACTAAAACACTAAAATTTGGAGACGCTGTACCCATTGGTTTGGCCGGAGCACTTGGTGAGTGACGTTTTGCCATGCTGCTCAATCTGTCCCCAGCTTTTAATTACTGCTCCAGAATCGTCAATCATGTGTCTAATGAAATGTAGTCTGTTGATCAATGTAATAGAAATGCATGTGTTTGAGTATAGCCTGGAACAAAACGAATTCGCAAGTTTGGGAACGTGGTGGACGTTGATAATAACCCGTATATTTTCTCGGAGTACTACTCTCTCCGTTAAGCATTACAGGGATGCGTCGCTATTCTATCACACGTTATGATTTCACGCCATGCTNGGAGTACTACTCTCTCCGTTAAGCATTACAGGGATGCGTCGCTATTCTATCACACGTTATGATTTCACGCCATGCTTATAAGGTCAACACCAACATATGACCCAACAGAAAAACGCTGTCACGTTATTGGATAATGAGGGTTTCTCTTTCAGTTTTCTCAAGGGTAAATCGTATCACCTATTTATTACATTTGAAAGAGTACTTGCGATTGAAACGTTGAAAATTTTCACTTCGTTAATGTTTGGAGCATTTTTATTGATTTGTGAAACCATTCCATGGTAACACAGAATATTAGAGAATATAGAAGCAAAACGGTGGCGTGACTCGTGGAGTGGAAATATTTGGGCGGCTCTCAATATGAGGGTGAAGAGAGGTGAGTACGGAGCAGTGCAGGAATGCCTGGGCGGTGGAAACAGGAGATCCCGGAGAAAACCTGCCGACCAGTGCNAGGTGAGTACGGAGCAGTGCAGGAATGCCTGGGCGGTGGAAACAGGAGATCCCGGAGAAAACCTGCCGACCAGTGCCATCGCCCGCAACGATTCCCACATGCAAAAATTCGGGGGCAACTCCGCCGGGAATCGAACCTGGTTCGCCTACATGNAGGTGAGTACGGAGCAGTGCAGGAATGCCTGGGCGGTGGAAACAGGAGATCCCGGAGAAAACCTGCCGACCAGTGGCATCGCCCGCAACGATTCCCACATGCAAAAATTCGGGGGCAACTCCGCCGGGAATCGAACCTGGTTCGCCTATATGNCATCGCCCGCAACGATTCCCACATGCAAAAATTCGGGGGCAACTCCGCCGGGAATCGAACCTGGTTCGCCTATATGGGAGGCGAGTAGCCTAACCACTAAAACACCGCGACCGCGCCGTGACTCGTGAACGCCAGTCACACTCGCTAGCGAAATTACTTCAGTGGCCAGAAATTAAGTGGAGCGCCGTTTGCCAATCAGCGCCTGATAAACTAATCTCCAGCTGGTAACACAACCAACAGGAAATCTTTAGCAGAATTGAGTAGGAAATGAGACGCAAGACCCGTTCCTCACAGCCTCGCAAAGCCTATCAGAGAATTGCTACTCCTACATCAAGGGAACTGCAGAGGCATTTCTTCCCCGTGTGCTTATCTACTCTGTGCCTGCAGCGTGAGATAGACGACGTGATCCAAGACCCGGATCCAGACCAGAGCGCGGCCAATACACGACTGAGTACGCTGACATGGAAAGAGCCGCGTATTCACTTCTCTATTTAGGCAGTTAAGGTTTATTCTATTCGGGTTGGGAACAAAACGAGAATTCTTATGGAAGAATTTGGCAATGGGCAAATTTACGCCGCAACGTGCGCTGGTGTTCCAGAGACGTCAGCTTTAAGCTGGCGTTAAATGGACAAATGCTATATATTTGCGTGAAAAATTTTGTGTTTGGCTTGAATTGTGATGTATACTTGCCCCGGCCAAAATTTTAAGTGCTAACTTTATTTCGCAACTATTATTCATGCCCTCCAATGGTGTTTCCAAGAGCCAAAAGCAAAAATACAATTGGTTTGAGCATTCAGCGTTCATAAGCCAGCTTAGTTGAATGGAAGAAATTTAGGAATTTCAATGTGGAGTTAATATAGCCGTCATCAAAAGGAAGGTCGTCCTTTCTCCGTTCCCGTATTGAAACTGCATGGAAAAGACATAAAAATTAAATTTTTTAACATTTTCAGTATTTGTGTTCTATTCAGATGTCATACTTAAAATAATTTATTGTTTAACCCAGCGTTTTGCTAAACCCAGCTTTACGATAGAGTATTAAACAAAATGTGGACATATTTCCTTACATTTACTCTAATGCGAAAAATAAAGTTTATTCTATATTTAGATTCTCATACAAAACAAATTGGAAGATTTTACACAATATTCAAATATATTTTGCAAAAATAGAAATGATCCCATTTACTAAACTCCGATACACATTGCGACACCAGTGCACCCTGAAAACAAAAATTTTTTGTTGCCAAACTGAAAGAATCGAGCTTCCCTACTTGAGTAGAATAAACCTTAATATAGACTACTAGTTTACCCGGCCACGCGTTGCTGTGTCATAAAAGATTTTGGTTCTATTTATTTATGTGAAATTAATTGAAAAAAGTATACGTATATATATAAGTATATGTATATATGTAAAAAAACATTCAGAACAACAAACTGAAATGTTCAAAAAGGCAGCTGTCAACAAAGGCGCTTCCTGACGCGAAAGCATGGTAAAAATGAGCTTTTTGCAGATTTTAGTACCTTTGCAGGTAATACGTTAAAAAAGAAAGGTGTACAAATACTCGTGAGAAGGAAAGGATGGTTTTTAAAAAAAACGGAACCAAAATTGGTTGATTTTTTTGGGAGTTACACGCGTCCGAACAAACGGACACTATATATATATATACCTATATATATATATAGAATTCTAGTTTCTTTGAACTTTTTGGATCACAGGCTCACAAGAGTCTTTTATTTATATGAATATAAAAGTACCTTATTATTTGTTAAATCGAACTTTTACACAAGTTTTATTTCTGAACTATAATATGCTTTTAATAACTAATACGAACAAAATTAGCCAGAAAATAGGTGCCTTTGCAATGCTCAGTAAAAAAATAGTTCTTACGCAAAATATTATTCGACAGATTGCGCACGAATTCCGCGTATTGTCCCTTTGGTGTATTTCTCTAAAATAGGTTGTGCTTTGTTTGCATAAGAATGAGGATTATCCATGAAGTAGAACTCTAGCAAGGCTTCAGAAAAATTTGAAATAACCGTGAATGTACTATACTTACTTTTACTGTTGTGGTGCAGTTTATTGAGCACTTTCAAAGTCAACCTTCAAAAACCGTCACTGACCGTGACTGCACACGAAGATAGCACTAACTTTAACATTCATAATTTTTTTGGCAGTGAATTAGGAAAATTAGTTACGTCTTAACCTCATATTAACAGTGCGATATTTAAATTCTCGAACGCAGCGACGCTGCTCGCTGTGTGTTGCGAGAATATTCCATAAATTAAACAGGTTAGAATGAGTCATATCTGAGTAATTTTTCCTAATTTTCATCAGCATATATGAGATTGCGTTTCGGCTCAAAGAGTTACGAAAAATAGAATGGCCATGCATACGATAATGAAGACAGCTTTGAAGGGGGAAAACAAAAGCGGTTTTTTCGACGATCTCACACATCTCCTCACCGACTTTGTTGAAAAAAGTGATGTGAAGAATACATAAGACGACAAGAACACAGAAAACACATTTCCTGAAGACGATAATGAACCTGTTGACAGACTCAGACATTTGATTGCCTTGTACAGAAAGGAGATATCTTCAATCATCGGAGAACTTAAGGAAAGGGTCTACATTAAATAAAATAATTGTGTACTATCCATCATCTGCTATAATCAGATAAATGCAAATATTGAATGGATGGAAACAATTTATGTGCTTTTAATTGTGCACTTTAAATATCTTGATCTTTACCCTACTGCTTCTCTGAAAATACTTATTATTTCCTTGGTGTATAAAATGGAATGCAAGAGTCTGTTTTAAGTAAAAATTGAGCCGAGAAAGTGCGGTAGGGGTAATATGGTTAAATATTAAGTATGTATTTCTCGAGCTGTTTAAGTCAGCTGGGTTTTGTTTGACAAACAAGGGAACTGAGGATAGAATATTTTTGAGGAATGAGGCATTTTTTTGAGGAATGAGGAATGTTTTTGAGGAATGATGAATGTTTTTGAGGAATGATGAATGTTTTTGAGGAATGAGGAATGTTTTTGAGGAATGAGGAATGTTTTTGAGGAATGAGGAATGTTTTTGAGGAATGAGGAATGTTTTTGAGGAATGAGGAATGTTTTTGAGGAATGAGCAATGTTTTTGAGGAATTAGGAATGTTTGAGGATTAAGGAATGTTTCTGAGGAATATTTTTGAGGAATGAGGAATATGTCTGAGGAATAAGGAATGTTTTTGAGGAATGAAAGGGCGAAAATCTGGGAATGACCCTGCCGGGAATCGAACCTGTATNTGAGGAATAAGGAATGTTTTTGAGGAATGAAAGGGCGAAAATCTGGGAATGACCCTGCCGGGAATCGAACCTGTATCATCGTGTTGGGGCCAAGAGGCTGAGTGAAAAATGGGCTGGTGTTGAGGTGAAGCTCCTGTACGAAAACGTGTGAACAGAAAAAAGGATGCTGTGCACGTACTCGGGATGGGAAATGAGAGCTCTAGCCGCTGCGTCGCCGCGGTTCCTCTCTTATGCGACATCGTGGAAGAGGTCATCGTTGCAAAATGGGCCCGGGGGCTGTTTTCGATGGGGAACCTGGACTGATAATTCAAAATCTTTATAACTTCACACATTGCAGTAGGCCGTCTGACCTAAGTAATTTCGTCTGTAGTCTGATATTATTTTAAAATTTTAATGAGGTAAAAAACCTTATGNTAGGCCGTCTGACCTAAGTAATTTCGTCTGTAGTCTGATATTATTTTAAAATTTTAATGAGGTAAAAAACCTTATTTGCGTAAAATTGAGTATGTTTAACATTTTTTCTCGGATTTATTGCTTATGTGTTTGTATAATGCGATATTTTATATTATCGTGGCATAGCGAGGGGCTGATAGAGCGCAAGTATGTTAGTAAGCATCAGAACTCTTCCTAGGCATTATGGAGGTACACGAAGTTNGCGAGGGGCTGATAGAGCGCAAGTATGTTAGTAAGCATCAGAACTCTTCCTAGGCATTATGGAGGTACACGAAGTTTGTTGCAAAAACAACATCGATAATAGTCGAGTTAGCACTCGCTTCTGGCCTATCAACAATTTATCGTTCGTATGTCTTTGGTACACTGGTATGGCTGGGCTGAAATATTTCCAACGTGTGTATGTATCTTTTGCATGTTGATAAAGTGCTGGGGACTATTTTAGAATCGTTATTCCGCTCTTATATTATGTCGCGTACTGTGTATTTGTAAAAAAAAAAAAATAATATTAGGGGACTAGGCTTTAGTTTTTTTTTTTCAATAGTCAGGTCCTTGGTTTGTAAACACATACGTTTTCTCTGAAGGTGCAACATTAATACAACTTAAAGCACTAAGCTTTTTATTCACCTCAGAATATCAGGTCGATTCGGAAATATAAATATGTAGCACTCTTCGGGCCATGAAGTTTACTATCTTAAGTTCATTAATAGCCATATTTTTTTCCCATTTTTGTAATGGGTAAAATTTTTATCATACCTTTATTTAATATATTTATGTATTATATATATAATACCTATATATAATCCGTTAAAAAATGTTTGAGGTTTTTCCGTTGGAACAATGGTTAAAACTTTTATTAATGAAATCAAGTTTAAATTCGTATTTGCTTATTTGAGCAGATCGAATATTCTGTTATATCCCCCCCNACTTTTATTAATGAAATCAAGTTTAAATTCGTATTTGCTTATTTGAGCAGATCGAATATTCTGTTATATCCCCCCCATGCTATTTAACACTAATTAATAACTGTATATGTGGGCGTGAAAATATTTCTAAGTGTATACATCAGAGGNCCCCCCATGCTATTTAACACTAATTAATAACTGTATATGTGGGCGTGAAAATATTTCTAAGTGTATACATCAGAGGATGAAAGGACTCGTTCGTTTGGTTACGAAGAGAATAGTAATGACCCGATTCGGTATATATTGCTATCATTATCAGACTGGCCAACAAAGAATAGGGTGCAAAATTGTATCTTTAAATACATTTAAAATGCAAAATGGTACCTCGGTATGCCTGAAAAATGCAAAGATTTGCTGACACCAAATAAATCTTTGCACTCAATATAGCGATATTTTTAAGTTAATAGAGCCATATTAGCATGCATTACATGTTGCAACTTAATTATATTTTTTGTAAGTTATTACGTACACATTTACCTGCATTAAATGTTATGATTTTGTGTTATTTTTTTGTTTCTTAATTTTGTATTTCTCGAAACGAGTATGACTCGTTATTCTGAAATCCCAATATTGCGGATTCGATGCGAGAAAAAATTGCGCAACACCCTTCCTCTCATAATGAACATATGTAAATATTTTTTAATTTTGAATGTCTAATCGATTCACGTAAAATAGAAGTGTGAGCTTACATTTTATAGGTGGTGTGCAAGCTAAAATAATAATATAATGAATTTCATACTATCTTGAGACGGAGCTAGTAGCTAGGGCAAACGGGAACAAGTAAGAACTCGGCCAAGAAACAATACCGTCATTCACCAAGAGTGATATTTGAATACGAAATTCTGGCCAGAGGAGTCTAGAATCGAACCCGGTTCCCCCTGCATATGGATGTCCCTGGTGTTTACTTGTGCCTGCAGATATCTGTGTTTATTATCCTCTGAATTAAAGTGGGTTTGTGTGTGAGAAATAAAACATGCTGCTGGAGCGGCAAGCCCCTCTCCGCCGGGCATACACAACGCAACAGCGCACGACACTCAGCTCACCTGCGGCCAGTGCGCTAGTGCAAAGTCCAATTGAACGCCTGCTGCAGCGCGGCTGGACGTGTGCGCGAGCTCGGATTACGACTGCACGTGCATTTCGTTCACTTCTGTAATGGGACTTGTTTCCACTTCTTTAAGTACGTTTTTGACTTAATCGTTTTTTAAAGCGCATACCAGTCTCGCCTGCAATTGGGATATTTCGGGCTCTTTGTGTGTGCTTGTTTGTGTGTGTGTGTGTTAGACATATGAGAAAGTGGATCATAAACAATTTTTTGCTACTTTTTATTTTTACAGCATTGCAAAGTTTCTTTGGTGTCATCGGAATTAACTAATAACATCACATTTCATTTTTATACGAAAAAAAAACAAAGGTGGAGTTTGAGCCACCACTTATTTACAAAACAATTTTGTACAACTAATTTTGTAGTATTCTAAAGGGACTAAGATGTCTCTAAAATTTCATGACCTCCGTTATGCACAGGTTGCAACATGCTGTAATTTTTTTCGCACCTATGAAGTCATTCCCTATATGTTTCGGCGAGGTCGACGGGTGGTAAATGAGAGCTGTATGCTCGTCTCTTTACTGGAATTCGTATTGTAATATAAATATGCATAGTGGATAAGCATCTCAGGAATAAAACTGTCTTTTATTTGGCGTAATTTATAAAGAGTGAATACTATTGACACCTGCTGGATTAGAGGCCGTGCATATACACTGGAGAGCCAAAAAAAACTTGTTTATGCGTGCGTATGCAAATAACAGAGGTTGGGAACCAATCAGAGTAGCGCAATGTGGTCGGCAGCACCTATATAAGACAACAAGGGTCTGGAAAAGTTGCTAGATGTGTTACTGCTGCTACAATGGCCGGTTATCAAGATTCAAGTGAGTTCGAACGTGGTGTTATAGTCGGCGCACGAGAGATGGGACATAGCATCCCCGAGGTAGCGATAAAATTTGGATTTTCACGTACAATTATTTCACGAGTATACCGTGAATACCGGGAGTCCGGTAAAACATCAATTCTTAGACATCGCTGCGGCCGAAAAAAGATCGTGAACGAACCGGACAAACGACGACAGACGAGAATCATTAAACGTGACAGACGTGCAACCCTTTCTCAAATTGGCGCAGATTTCAATGCTGTGGCATCAACAAATGCCAGCGTGCGAACTATTCAACAGACCATCATTGATATGGGCTTTCGGAGCCGAAGACCCACTCGTGTACTGTTATTGACATCCTCACGAATCCATGGACCGTACATTTCAACAGGGAACTGTTCAAGCTGGTGGAGGCTCTGTGCAGTTGGCATGAAATGGGACCCCTGATACGTCTAGATACGACTCTGACAGGTGACAGATACGTAAGCATCGTGTCCAATCACCTGCACCCATTCATTTCCATTGTGCATTCCGACGGACGTGGACAATTGCAGCAGTACAATGCGACACCCCACACGTCGAGAGTTTCTACCGAGTGGCTCCAGGAACACTCTTCTGACTTTAGACACTTCCGTTGGCCACCTAAATCACCAAACGAGAACATTATAAGCATATCTGGGATGCCTTGCAACGTGCTGTTCAGAAGAGATCTCCTCCGCCTCGCACTCCTATGGATTTGTGGACCGCCCTGCAGGATTCATGGTGTATATTGCCTCCTGCATACCTTCAGACATTAGTTGAGTCCATGCCACGTCATCTTGCGGAACTTCTGCGTGCTCGCGGGGGCCCTACACGATATTAGGCAGATGTACCAGTTTTTTTGGCTCTTCAGTGTACATACACATGTTCGCGTGCCACTTTTCGTTTGGCTCAAGTTAGGTAGCAGTTTGGTGTTGCTCTACCGAAGAGGACGGGGGTGTAAAACTGTGGATCAGATATATCTCTTAATGGAGCGAGTGCACAAGCATTTATGAAAATACAGAAATTGGTTTGCCGAAGGAACAGTTTTTTATGATTCTGTACTTGTAGTTGGTGTACCTCTACGCTAGCGTCTTCTCACGTCATAAATTATTTTTCCCCGCAAAACTTACTATATGTACATTATTTGCGTGTATAATGAATTTTATATCCGGAAACTGCTCGTGGAGTAACTATATCGATATTTTTTCCCGTTCGCAAAATTTCCTAACGTACTGATATTAAACTTGGGAGGAATGTTTTTTAATGATGAGCGTCTTTGCCTTTGTGAGAGGGGATGCATGGGATCCTTCACTGTGCATATCGCATACTACGGCGGTAGCGAAGTGACTGTTTTTGGGTTTTTCGAGTCATGCTTACTTTACAGAAAGCTACATGACGTATCTGTACAAGGCACATAATTATTTACAACTTTAAATTGCAATAAATATTTGGCTGAAGTTGGGGAAAGCATGTTGTTAAGAGGGGAAGGGGCACTTGGTGATATATTTTTCAATAATATTTACCCCGAAACACGCTCTTTCTTGTGACGTATATTTCCAGTATGAGATTTTACAGTATATTCGTTATCTTGCCGTTCGATTCGAATACCTTCCTTTCGTTGAATGGGTCAGTTTTGCTAAGCTGCATTCCAGCCGTATTATAATTTTATTGATGGTGTGTTTATGTGGAGAGCCAAAAGCGTTGTTTTCCCCCATTCGAGCTAAACATGTGCAAATATCATTCGAATAATTGCTCTCGTTGTGGGGGCATAGGTCTTTAGACTGCCATAGAATGCAGTTTGGGCCTCCCCGAAACCATTGTCATTAACCAACCCAGACCCTGCCACGATTCTTGGGCTCGATGGTTGCTGGCATGCTGGTGGATGTTCATCCTGAACCCTTGGTTTTGTGGGAAGTACATTCGTACCATGCTGTGAAAGAGACTGTACACAATGGTTTTTCGCAGGTGAAGGTCCTACATTTACGTAGGTTTTTGCATGCCTCTGCAAGTTATCGCGCCTAGCAAATGCCATGCCACATTTAACACTCTTAAGTCACTCGACCAGCATTATAGGAACATTCATATTTTTCGTATTTTCGTATGCATTTGGTGAATGCAAACAGTGTTACAGTAGCGTCACGAGTACTGAGTTAACGCATTTGCAAATTAGATAAGTGGTAAACATATAAATAAAAAAAACTAAGTTCTAGTACCGTATTTAATAAGGTTATATATTCCTCCAGAGACAAGCAGGCCCATCCGATACACGAAATTTAAGCAGATTTGTAATTTCGCGTGATAATATCCTGTGACTTGATGTAATTAAATATCCTAACTTACCAGCCGGTATGCTAAAAGACGAGGGGTGAATGAGTGATTTGTCACATCTGGCATCAGACGAGAAAATGTGTCGAGGGTCTGCATTGTTCCGATTATATACTTTCCCCACACCAGCACGCTCTGGCGGACAATTCTGAAAACAAGAGTGGTAGTGGTACGGATTAAGCGAGGATGAACAATTGTTCGGACTAAAGTGGTGTAGTGAGGTGTAACAGAATAACCACTCAATTTCGTTTGTTATTTAACTAGCGTTAACCCGAAAAATGTTTCTTGATTGGTCTTAATTAAAATTTTTAATACAACAAAAATATTGATTTAATAAATTATGCTTGTATGTATGCCACTGATTTAAATTTTTTTTAAATAGGATGATAAATTACATGTTTTTTTAACTCTAATGTGAGTGCCGATTGCTCACTTTGCTACTGAATCGACAGAGTGAGCGGGTACCCGCATCTCGCCTGGCAGAGAAATCAAGAAATTATCACCACGTTTGTGTTGAAAATAGAATCCAATATGGAGGGTGCTGAAGGCACCACCTATACTTAAAAAACAAACGAATATGGATGCTACATTGTGGCTAAATAGGCAGTTCGCCTGGAGACGGAATCAGTAATTAATAAACTAGCGTCACCTACGCGTTGAAAATATAAACAAATGACAAACGAAAAAAACAATATATGTTGAGCATAGGCAAGTGTGAACGTCAGCTCGCCTGGTGGGTAAATCGAGAAGTTAGCACTGCCTGACGGGTAATTTGGTAATTATTTTCCTAATGCCACCTATATATTGAAAATGTAAACATATTAAATCCAAGATGGCCACCTCCAGCAATGTATATACAAATGACAAACTAAAAACCCACATATATGGCTGCATACAACGGAATGAGCAACGGTGAGGGGTTGGAGTGGGTGGGTGAATTGGGCAATTGCATATATTAGATGGGGTTAGTGCGAACGCGACTAGTAGGTAGAACGAAGGTGAGTAATTGGAGGTGGGGTGGGGTATTTGGGCAATTAAATATATGGGAAGTGGGAGTGGTCTGGGTGGAGACCTGCCGACTAAACAGCCAATAGTAATTGGTGAGGATCTGTCGTCTGTTGGGAAGGGGAGAGGACTTTCGGAATTTGANTGGGTGGAGACCTGCCGACTAAACAGCCAATAGTAATTGGTGAGGATCTGTCGTCTGTTGGGAAGGGGAGAGGACTTTCGGAATTTGAAGTTTATTTCAATAATTTTTTTGTAATACATTTTTGTAATTAAAAAATTACATTATGTAATTTTGATAATAAATCATAAATAGTTTTTTTAATGAATTAAATTTTTTATAAATTTTTTGGATTTTTTACTAGTTTTAAAGGTCACAGTTTACCGGGTTCAAGGTCAAAGGTCACATGGGTCAAGGTCGAAGGTCAATGTCATAATAAAATTGATCCAATATGGCCGCCGGCTGACCGGAATGACAGAACGAACAGCTCCGACGCTAAGTCCCCATAGTCCCTCTACTAGCGGCTATTAACATCGAGGTCTTGAGTACCGATGAGGGTGAAGCGAGGTTAGAATGGAGCAACGCCGGAATGAAAGGGTGGGGAGAACCTCGAGAAAACCCGCCCGTCCAGCGGCATCGTCCGGCACGATTTCCACATGTGAAAATCTGGGAGCGACCCCGCCGGTAATCTAAACCGTTTCACCTAACTGGGAGGCGAGTAGTCTAGCTACTACAGCACCATGGCTCTATTAACTGGTAAGGCACTGAATAAATAACTAAATAGAAGTGAAACCTTGTGGCGGTTCTTTGATGTGGGTTTATCAATTCGCTGATTGGCTGCGTGAAGCTCTGGAAGTGGGCCTTATGTTTGATTGGCTTTTGCGTGCTGCGGATACCTTACTTGCTGTGATACAGGACTGCAAGTAAATTATGAGATGCTGATTGGCGAACGGTACTCCGAAAGGTTTCTGATGAGCACCGCCATTTTTTGGCGGGTGGGTCTTGATTTCGCGGTATTAGTATCCATTCCACTTCTGTATTTTGAAGTATTCTTGAGTCAAATGTTTAACATTTGTAGTTTTAATTGATATCCCTCGAGTTTTTGACTTGCGCCTTGGCGTGCAGAAATGCACACCGAAACGACTACTTAAAGCCGGTGGCTACGCCTTTCGACCCTCTATCCTGCCGGCCGTTCGATAAGTCGCGTCGACGGCGTAGCGATGCTATCGATACAGCAGATGTTGGGAGAGAGAGAGCTGGCCGGTACGCGTGGAGGTCACCGACAGCTCTCGTAAAACCGGAGCGAAACCAATTAAACGACGTGATAAAGGTACAGTAATTGCAAACATCTACCACCCCTTTCCCTCCTCTTCCTCAAACCATCTTTTGATATCGCGCGCGGACTGCATAATGGTCTGTTTATATTATCGTTTGGTTGAGAAAAAAAGGGGTGGGGGGAGGGGTTGAGGTGGGCGTGGCTTTGTCCCGCGCAGGACATTAATTTCCAGCGGCGAGGGCAAATAACTGGAGGCGGAACGGGCGGCGAAGCGATCGACAAAGCAATCAGCCAGCGGGGGCAAACACTACACACGTCCTCAGTACACTCGCTTCGGCATATCGCGCGGTGCACGCACACACATGCGCGCGTGTTTTATTGCCCCGTGCTCTTGGGATAGTTGCGCAACTCATCGTGCCTGTGTTTGCTGCAAACATTTCAGCGCGCGTTCGGTTACGCGCCCTGTTCGTCGCGCGAGCTGTCCTGGCCTCCTACTTGGGCGTGTCGTTGGAGAGATCCACGTTTATAAATAGAGACTAATATCGTCGACATTTAATATTAATTTAATTTGATCGCAATGACAGTTTAAAACTCCAATCGTAAATTTTTTCAATTTTGTTTTGCCGTAAGTTTTATTGAAGAGTGTTTAACGAATGTGTTGCATGTCACGGTATAAATAATAACTTCTCAGGATTTATCAATTTGGTACAGCTGCAATGCCGGTAATAATTTTCAACTAGTGACAGCTGACAAGAAATAAACTACTTCTTCTTGCGTGATATTACACTAATGATACAACAGTACCCTGCCAATACATGTTTAAGAACATGTGTTAGCGATGTCCTATGTCTTGTCGGCTCCTAAAATAAAATACAGCATATGTGATGCAGGTTGTGTCGAAAATTCTATAATTTTAAGATGTCTGGTACTGATCTCTCACGATCAATTCACATTCAATGTACACAATTGTGTAGACTTGCATAACAGGGATGGAGGCCTTTAATTAATAAAAGAGTTAATGAAAATGTCCCAATTTATTTACTAACACTAAAAAAATAATACTCATTACCTAATCCTCACAATAAATGGCAATCACTTGCATTTAACAATTATCAGTTCAATCAATACTATTTACAATCACCTCTAAGGAATCAGTGCAATCAAATAACTCAAATCAGTTCTAATAAATAGTGTATTAAAAGGTATTGAAGTGTTTTACCAATTATATGTCCATGATTCACAGTTCCAATATTTACAATGAATTCTGTGTCACGTGTTCATACAGCCCCACCTTAATTAAATCGATATTTCACCAGTCCGGAATGTCCTAGAAAACTCCGAATGCCTTCATGCACAGTAGCCATCTACTCGTCGGGTATCCTCTCATCCGTCCACACCGCACAAATAATCGCTGATATCATCTCGCACTCTCCGCCGTCGTACTTCCTGTCAGCTGATGTCCCACGCTGCACAAGACTTAGTCCTATTACCACACTTCAGCTAAATGCCAATCCCAAAGACAGACTGCTCTCCGGCTACGGGGGATAATATATAGTGGCGTCGGCTATGGTCCAAAGTCTTCTCCAAATGCCACGTTGCGCCGAGCAAAAGAATTACCAGAACATTCTTGTTCATCCTCTCAAGTCGTCGGGTCCTCCGGAAGGGGGGAGGAGGGTCTGTGACGACAGCCAGGTCGGCTGTCAATCATTCCCCCGGCCGCCGNGCGCTGGGACAGCTCATAACCAGGTAACACGGCACCCGCGCCCAGTATGGTAGTCTGCGGGTAAACATATTTTACTTATCTTCTACCATATCGTTTTTATTTAAGGCAACAAGTTACTGACAATTGGCCCAGAGGCCACAAGCACACCTCAAATTTTGAGTCCACGGCTCAATCCCAGATTCTACAGAAAGCGAATTTTTCGAAGGGTCACTATTACATATGGAGCGAGGCGAGTAGCACTGCCAGGGCGAGGCTCTTTGTTTCAAAGTGATACTGTCATTTTCATTCCGTTACTGCTCCACCCTATCTCATACTTCTAGCTTGCGGGAACGATTTTCCTGCAGTCTCATTGGTAGGACAGTCGGATTAAATTAGTGCCACGCTTTTCTGATTCCTAATGATGTCTGGAGTAGTATACTGGTTTGCAATTTTTATATTTCCATTTCTATTTGCATTGAAAAGTGTTCTACGATTACGTGTGTGTAAATATATTTATTTATATAAATATATTGCATGCTTTTGTTTATATAATAGGATTAGTAATTTCCCGGAGAAGTTCTAACAAATATACATACATAACCTCAGTGACATATAAACTTGCCCATCTTCTAAAATCACAATACAACTCTAAATGATAGTAGATAGAGAGTCTCATGAATTATGTGCTACGATTTAAGTTTCGTACGGTAAAGCATCTACGTACCTCTTGCAAAGGTACTGCAGCCTTTGCTTTTCATGTGGTGTAAATTAACAATCAACAGAACAGCGCCTGGCACTTGTAAGACATGATAAATGAGCGATAGACATGCCACGAAGACATGCGAGACAGCCGTAAGCACAATTAAACGGAGATTAGAAACCGCGGATAGTAGGACTGTCAGAGACAGGATAGATGGAGCACCAGAATACCTGTCATTTACACCATTTAGACTTATAAATATTTTGTGTTGCGAAAGTAATATAACTTGTGAAGGTACCCATACACGGAGAAAAGTCGTTCTATTGCCCGACAGGTAAGAACAGAGCCAGTGGATTTATTGTTCACTCTACAGATAAATATAGCAGATTCCCTTGAGCATATTATCTCTACCAGAATCTTTTACAGACACCTGAGCACAGTAAAATCTGCGATCCCGACGATTTTTATGTTTTCTGATATTATCACTTCAATATGGCCACATTCATTTTCATTCATGTCGGTAGAGAGCAACATGAAATTATATGGATTGGTGAAATAATCTCGCAAGTCAAAAATCATGTTTTTATTTGGAAATGCATTACCACTGTGCCAGAATTTCAAGGAAAAAATAGGAGCACTACATTCCTGTAGGCTTTTCTTCCATATAATTGTCTACATTTGAGCGTTCGACATAAGTATTCTCGTTGATTGCCTCGAAAGCGGCTAGCATTATTATTTCCCCCTTTTCGGTCCTCTGTGGTGGCACTGAACACTAACGCAGAGAGCAACAGCCCACCACCACATACAGCGCGCGGTGAAGGTATGTCACCTCTGTCCAGGCAGCCTGGAATGCGGTGCACCCCAGGGGGCCCCTGAACATTCACAGCTGCAAGCCTGCAGTGCTGCAACAGCAGGTGCAGTGGGTATTGCAGTCCTTGGCATTCTTCTCCAAAAAGCTCAGTCTAGCACAGCATAAGTATGCCGCCTACGATCGGGAGTTCCTGGGGGTTTATGTGGATATACAGCAGTTTTGCCATATGGTCTAGGGGAGAGATTTCGCAGTCTTCGCAGACCACAAACCTCTAACATTTGCCTTTGCAAAAAATCGAGAGAAGTGTTCACCCTTTAATTCCTGGCATCTCAACTTAATCAACCAGTTCACCATGGATATTCGGCATATTGCGGGGTCGCAAAATATCGCTGACATCCTGTTCAGGATGGATGTTGTCACTGCAGGCTTGGATTATCAGGCCCTGGCTGCATCGCAAGCTGAGAACAGGGAGTTGCAACAGTTCCTGCATCAGGATTAAGGCCTCCTTGTGAAGAAGATCCATTTGCCAGAGTGCTGCATTCGATGTTGTGCACCAGCTGGGTCGCCCAAGCATCAAATCAACTGTCAGGTTTGACACCCAACAATTTGTGTGGCCATCCATCAAATCTGACTGCAGATGTCAGCAATCCAAAATTTTCCAACATGTTTCTGCACCGACAGGTTCCTTCCTGCCACCATCATCCCGATTTGTTCATGTACATATTGATGTTGTTGGTCCCCTGCCCGTGTCCCAAGGCTTCCTTTACTGCCTGACAATCGTCTATCGTTTCACTTTTTTTCCAGGGGAAAACATTGAGGCTGCAACCATCGCCCGANCATATTGATGTTGTTGGTCCCCTGCCCGTGTCCCAAGGCTTCCTTTACTGCCTGACAATCGTCTATCGTTTCACTTTTTTTCCAGGGGAAAACATTGAGGCTGCAACCATCGCCCGAGCAATCTACAACACCTGGATTGCACGCTTCGGCACTCCGCAGGAGATATTATCACTGATAAAGGGTGGCAGTTTGCGTCCTCTAGTTTCAGGGACCTCAGCAATCTAACAGAGATGACTCGCTTACGGAAAACCGCCTTCCACCCTACTCCAAATGGCATAAGAAGGGAGGCTGTATCACAAACTCAAGGCCGCTATTCGCTGCCCTATGACAGAGCACTGGGTGGACATCCTACCTACTATCCTCTTGAGAATCCCAGCAGCCTGGCGGGAGAACTTTCATGTTTCTGNAGCAATCTACAACACCTGGATTGCACGCTTCGGCACTCCGCAGGAGATATTATCACTGATAAAGGGTGGCAGTTTAGGTCCTCTAGTTTCAGGGACCTCAGCAATCTAACAGAGATGACTCGCTTACGGAAAACCGCCTTCCACCCTACTCCAAATGGCATAAGAAGGGAGGCTGTATCACAAACTCAAGGCCGCTATTCGCTGCCCTATGACCGAGCACTGGGTGGACATCCTACCTACTATCCTCTTGAGAATCCCAGCAGCCTGGCGGGAGAACTTTCATGTTTCTGNGAGCACTGGGTGGACATCCTACCTACTATCCTCTTGAGAATCCCAGCAGCCTGGCGGGAGAACTTTCATGTTTCTGTGGCTGACTTGGTGTATAGGCAACCACTATGCCTGTTTGTTGAGTTCCTAACTGCTCACCCAAGTGCCCAACACATGGATACCAGTGGTCTCATCAAGGAACTTCATCAGCCTTTCAGCTATCTCCGGCCCATTATGGGTACTTGGCATGGGGAACACCAGCCATTCGTCTTCCAGAACTTGTCAACTGTGGCTGAGGTCTTTGTACGTCGCGAGGGCCTGAAAGAATCTCTTCAGTCTCCTTACGAAGGCCCCTTCATGGTCCTCCTCCGCAACCCTAAAGCTGCAACTCTTCAGATCCATCAGTGGACTGCCTCAAACCTGAGTTCATCGTCCAAAACAACCTGCCAAGTCATAACTCCATGGCAGCATCTTCACCATAGCTGGAACCATCTCCATCTCATTCAGCTGCCGAGAGCCCAAGTGTGACATCTCCCTCTGCAGTGAGGAGGTCTGGCCACCACGTCAGCTTCCTCGAACGCCTCCAAAGTGGTTTCTCATTATATTGGCCCATCACTGGCGAGGGAGTGGTGTGGTGGCACTGAACACTACCACAGAGGACAGCAGCCCGCCACCTCAGACTGCGCGCGGTGAAGGTATGCCGCCGCTGCCCAGGCAGCCTGGAATGCGGCGCGCCCCAGGGGGGCCTTAGTTTACGTAGCTGCAAGCCCGAGTCCCATGGCTCGCCTATTCGTCTTGCCTGTCAGTCCGGTCGAGAGCTTCTTAGAGGACACTCCATGTGTACGTGTATCACAAGTATATAGTTCAGGAACTCCAGTTCTGTAGTTTAGTGCTAATAAATCGCTCGTATTCCAAAGTACTTGGTTTTTATTTCAAAGAGCTCTCGCCCATTGAAAGTGTAGCCCTAAGGGCTACATCCTGTTTGTTAATAGACTGGTCGCTGTACTTCCCGTTTCAGAAACGTCCAGGCATTGCCGAATACAGAGCAGTTCGGTAACAAAAAAAAAAAAAAAAAACAACATGAATACCAAAATGTTTAAATTGCAGATTAGGAAGACAATTCACAAAATTTACAGGTTTCTAGGTTTTTTCATGCATTGTGCACATACCTACTTTTCCATGCATTTTTAATTTTATGGCTTATGTTTTATTAAACAGGTCAGCTTAATTGAGAAAGTTTACACAAAATACGTGACTTATAATCTAGTGAATTTTAAAACACGCTTCCATCTGGTACATTTCTTTACACTCGTGTTTGAATAAGTAATCATTTGTTTGTGATATACATTTGTTACATACCTTCATAAAACTGATGGCATAGTATTATATATTATTGCAAATTTTCATTTAGTCTATTATTTAGGTGAATAATTATTATTACTGCTTCACTGATTGCTTTAAAATTTAGATAAATTAAAATGCCGGCTTGTGGGTCCGAATATTTAGAAAGTATTTTCGTGAAGGTTTAATACCTAGCAGCCGGAAATGGCGGAGTTAGGACGCAACAACAGTCCGTCAGCTGTTGGCTATGTCGGGTGTGCACGCGCAACATGGTTGCAGTGGCGGCTTGTGACGTCATAGGCAGTCTGCTGCGAATAATAGGGACGAAGGTGTAAGCACCCTCATGGTGAGGGGGCGGAAGTGTGGGGCTTAGCGCTCGCACACCCTGGGAATCGCGAAACGCTCTGCGCGGGAATTTAGCGGATTAGCGAGTCGTGCACACGCCCAGTTGAGGAGGAAGGAGGAGGTGGCGGGGGTAGGAGTAAGTGGGTGTTGTGGGTGTTGGTCACCATCAGCAGGGGTGGTGAAAGAGGTAGGCGATTGAGGGTTCCATAACATGAAAAGGGGGGGGGGCTGCTTTCAGAGTACCCCACGTTANAGGCGATTGAGGGTTCCATAACATGAAAAGGGGGGGGGGCTGCTTTCAGAGTACCCCACGTTATTCACACCTGCAGTCTCTTTGATAGTAGAAGTACCGTATAGTATAAAAGAATACCCCAACTTTGAAGGTCTATAATATCAAAACCAAACAACCTACAACCTCTATTGACAACCAAATGAACCGTGGAACCGGGAAGTTTTTTTTACCATGCATTCACAAAAGTTCAATGTGACCACCACGAGTGGCCCGAACGACATCTGCGCGATAATCAAATTCGTTCTAAACTCTTGTCAGCATGTCAGGGGTTACATGGCGTACGCAATTCTCGTTTTGAGGTCGTCAATGTTAGCCGACAATGGTGTACGAAACACTTGATCATTTAATTACCTCCATATAAAAAAATTGCACGGGGTAAGATCCGGGCTTCTTGGGGGCCAGTGATGAAGAGCCTGGTCACCAGCTGCTCCTCGACCAATCCAGCATTGTGGCAACGTCTCGTTCAGGTATCCGCGAACATCTAGGTGCCAATGGGGAGACGCACCATAAAGGAAACATTAGACCATCCCCTTCACATTGACGTGTTGAATGCGAGCTCGCTACCTCCTCACCACCTCAAACCGAGATTTACGAACGCCATCTAAACAGTAAGACCAGACATGCTGACATGAGCGTGGAACGAGTTTGATTATCGGCTTGATGTCGTTCGGGCCGCTCATGGTGGTCACATTGAACTTTTGTGAATGTAAGGTAAACAAACTTCATGGTTCCGCGGTTCATTTGGTTGGTAAATCAAGGTAGTAGGTTGTTTGACTTTGATATTATACACCGTCAAAGTTGGGGTATTCTTTTATACTCATGCTGCATAGTCTATTAACACTATCTCCACAGTTTTCGTATATAATCTTTCAACTATCACCCCATGCATAATTTTATGCATCACAAGCTTTTAATACTTTTTTTATATTTTATGTACAACTTATAATATTTAATTTTAATTAATATGAATAAAACAGGCAGAAAACAGACGTGTTCGTAATGCCGAGTAAAAAATAGTTCTAATGCAAAATATAATTTAACTGAGTGCGCACAAATGCGGGGCGCTGTTCCATTGGTGTAATTTTCTAAACTTGTTTAAGCCTTATTACGTGAGGTGGAGGAATAGCTTGGAAGTAGAACTTCAGCAGGGCCTCAGGAAATGTGGGAGTAATCATGAATGGGGTAAATTATATCTCCCTTACATGCCTCTTTAATATTGCCACCTCAGCAATGCTCCCAATTAATCGCAAAGTGCAACCGCATGCGTCAATAAAGTGACCTATTTTGCCAGCAGCATGGCAGAAGGTAATATCCCAATCTGCTCCTGGAGCTTTGCTCGACAGCAGGGAATAATTCACAGTATGCAATAGGTAATCATGTATAATGTCAACTGGCGGTCTCTCGCTTAATCGAAAAGTATTTGGTTACAACTACGTTAGAGAAACTATTACGACATTTCGCTTCTTAGTTCTTACGTATTCTGTTCTAATAAATCCCATGTTATCTTGCGCTCTTAGAAAAAAGGCAACCAACATGACCACTAGTATTAATGAATTTTATTCATATTCCCTTTTGTTCAAAGGTAAGGTATTTTATTATCTTATTAGCATACTTTCCCTAATTTTATAATTTGAATTTATTTTTCTCAAAATATCAGTGCCCCAAAGGATAAAATGATTTACTTCAACAAACAGATTAGACATAATTTATTTTTTAAACCTAGCGTGTAATGCTTGAATTGACATTTTTTACAGCAACTCTTAATATTATCAAAAACTGTGGCATTTATTTTTAACATACATTCTCTAGTGAACATTTTATTTTTTACGACCAATTTAATAATGAAAGTCTTAAAAAACGTTTTTATGTGTATCAAGCGATTTTGACTGTAAACAAAAATTTTTAAGTAGATTAAAAAAGTAAATTTATTAAAATTTTTTTTTCAAATATTCTATTTGAACTTGAGGACACGAAGTCCCTTTGTTCTCTCTTACGCACAAACATAGATACATATACAAAAAGGAACACGATATATGTATATTATACTGGAGAAAATACTAACTAAATTACTTTTTTTTTTTTTTACTTTTGTGTAAGCTGTCCTTACCATCGAAAACTCGACTTCCAACAAACCAAATTCCTAATAATTGTATTTTAACATTTTAACTAAATTTAATATATAAAGTTACAAATTATCTTTACAGGTGTTGTTCTGGTTCTTTTTTAATCCGGAAATATTTGTTAAATTAATAAATTTCATAATACAGGCATGTACAAAGTTTTGTTCTGCTGAAAATATTCTTAAGTACTACTATGTATTAATTAGAGGTTTCATTAATATAATCTGGTCGCTGTTAATTAATTGCTACGAAGTGAAGTGAAGAAATTTGAGCGGCTCTTAACAGCGATGTATTGAGAGCCGGTGAGGTTCGAGGGAAGTATGGAGCAGCACCTGAATAAAAGGGCGCGGGAAACGGGAGATCCCCAAGAAAACCCGCCAACCAGCGGCATCGTCCGGCACGATTCCCACTTGTGAAAATCCAGTAGTGACCCGACCGGGCATTGAGCCCGGTTCACCTTGGTGGGAGGCAAGCAGGCTAACCGCTCAGCCACCGCGACCCCTAATTGCTACGAGATAGAAGATTGATAAGATTTTCGTTTGCTGTGGTGTATTTATATTAGATTTGTTGGCAAATCAAAGCTTTAAGAAACTGAGGCTTTAAGGACGTATTAAAATTAATTTTTTCTTATATACAAACCTAAACGCATTGTGTCAAATATTGCCATGTAATCACGCAAGCGCTTTTTATATTTATGAAAGTTTTACTTAAGAGATTTATATATTTGCAGACAAAAAAAGTTTCTAATAAAATTATTTAGCAAATACTACCTTCACTTAGGTCCTCAGTGAATGAAGTAGCTAGGTATAATAAATGCGGTATAAAACTATTTTCACGTTTCATTTATAAAACTTTAAAAAACTGGCCAATATTCAAAATCTTAACAGTTTTGTTTAAAAAAAAAACTAGTGTTTTGGAGTTTGCCTAGAATTTGTAAGAAAAATTAACATAAACATTTACTAAAGAAATATTATCAGATAAATACAAAGTTTCATACTCATATTAATATAGAAATCTAATAGGCCTACACATTGTGTAGGCCTATTAGATAACCCAGTTCCATTTGCAATACATAAGACAAGTAATGAGCCTGGGGTGGCCATGGTGACGACAGCACGAATAGAGTCCTGGGAAATCTGTGCTATATATGGGCAGGCACTATCCACTTGTATAATTATTGTTTGGAACCGCACCATGAAGGGAAGAATATTAGTCTTTAGAATCTCCTGACAATACAACTGCGCCGTTAGACTTGCCATGATCGCTGCCCGCCGGGAAGACCGAGAATCATAGGAGGGTTGCTCCCAACACCTCAGTGTCGTCGATTCTGATTATGTGTCGTTCGGTAATAATTCCGGATATTTGGACTCTAAAATGGTACATTTTATCCAAGTACGGCTGCCATCCGTGTCCATAAAAAATATGGATTTCTTAATTAGAGACTATGCATTGGGATTCCTTAGCAATTCGATTATGTTGAAATGACAAACGACGTCGCAGTTGTTGGGTAGTCAGTGGAAAACGGTGCAACGGACCTTGAGCTTGCAAGTCTTCTTCTGCAAGTCGCTTTGCAGTAGTGCTGTTTGAGACATGTGTTACTATTGATGCCACTGCATGGCTCTGGGCGGTGGAAAGAGACACTGTTGGTTGAATAAATGCCTGTAGGACGATGGAATTATTTTCTGTTCTAATGGGCATTCTGGGTCACTAAGGCTGGACTCGCGATAGTCCATCGTATCTGTCAGTTGTCCTTCCGTCTGTTAGTCAGCCAATCGCAGGCCAATTTTTTTTTTTTTTTTTTTTTTTTTTTTTTTTTNAACTTTAACTTTCGACGGGTGGACGGATGAGCCACCACCTTCTGTCGACATTCCCTAGACGTTAATAAGCAATTTTAAATAAAATGCAAGGTGGTGGATCTGTGCTAATATAACTGTTTTAGCAAATTCAAAAATTTAAAATGTAAAAAAAAAAATCCGCAGAAAATTTTTATCAAGTAAAGAAAAAAATAATTACCCAAAATGTTTCACTTTCAAAAATGTATTTCCAACCAAAATATATCTCCAACTAACGAAAGGTCGCGAAGTTAAGTTGTCACACTGAAAGTTTGCCCTACAGAAGGATAGACGGACGACGGATTGTTGTGAATCGCTTTCAACTGACGGACGAACACAACAGACGGACGACTGCTGATGCGACGGACTATCGTGAGTCCAGCCTGAGAAAGTCTTCCCGGGGAGTTTCTGCTCCCTCGTGCTCCTACGCTCCCAAAGCAGCCACACAAGTCAGTTTGCAGCGGTCCAGGTGGCGGGCAGTTCAACGTAACGACCACTTTACCTAACGCAGTCATGCGATCCGCCCTATCCGAGACTTCATTAGTTGCTTTCGCCTGCGTCGAATACGTCGCCGAGGCATGCTTGCTGCTCACTAACGTTCGCCCCTCGCTCACACTGATTACACTGCACACGTCTCGTGTCCTACGAGTCTTCATTTTATCACAGTTGTAGCGTAGCAGTGTTGGCGGACTATCGAAGTCAAACTTAAATCAGTTGTAATATTGCCCGTCATAATTCTATATCACCTTTTTTGGATAAGTTTTTTTTTTTTGGGTACGAGTATTTTTAAGCCGCTGAGTGTAATTAATAAATCTGAAAGTTGGTCATTAATTAATTTATATATTTAAAAACCAAACTAATACCACCCCACTCAGCTCGTAAAATGTATATTTTCTTTCCATTGAAATCATTCTGTTTGACAGTTTAAAAATTCTATAAATTTGAATATATAATCTTCTACAGCAACAGGAAGCATTCAATTAGCAACTACGTTCGACGTCCAGGTGTGAAAATCCCAGATAGGCTGTCTTTCCAGGATTGTAGATACGCTCTTGAATACAGCATCGGGAGGTGTTGGATCCAGGTACGGTACTCCAATGGCCAGCAGAAATCAAACTACATTAAATATATAAAAATATTTGTATGCATATGATAATTTTTCTTTAGGAAAAGTCCCGAAATTGCAAATAAAATTAAAATAAATCTCGGTGTTGAACGCCAGAAATAATATAACACCAACATGGATCGTGGAAACAAAACCCATCACTAAAAAGTTCTTTGCAAATTTCGTGTCTTAATTTCAATAGTACCACATTAATGCTGCAAGTCATCCAAATTCAGTTCAACTTTTTTTACTATAACTAAAAGGGGCAATATATTTTAAAGATATCTAAAGGTGGGATTAAGAAAGACAAAATATCTTATATCGATAGATTTTAGAAGCTCTAGAAAATATTGCAAATTCATATAAAACGAAGCGGATATGAGGACCAGAGCGGCGCTGCGTTCGTGAAAGCATTGTTTTTTCTCACAAAAGATTGGTAAGATAATGGGGAAGGCAAAGCCCACACATCTTTAATAAAAATGCCAATACAGAGGGGAAGATTTTTAAAAAAATTCCGAGCAGTCATAGATAGCACAAGACTTACGGTCTAGCTATGTAGGAGGACTGGGAGCGGCAGAATCATTGCCATAAAATTCAGACAACCGCGTTTATTTCTTTCTTAGACTGTTTAAGTGGGACATTCTTCAACTTTTATGTGGTAGTTCTGTCATCAATTTTACGACTAAGAGGTCGATAAATTCAGCAAATCACATTGCTAGTTTCATATATTACGCTTTCCTCGTACACGGTGGAGCGGCCTATGGTCCTTCATTGGCTGTTGACAAAGTGAAACTTTTTTCTTGTATTGGCTGAGCTCAGCTGCACGTGGTTCCGTGTTTCACTTGTTACTGTTGCTTTTTGTTACTAGTTAGCGTCCCTTCAATTCGTGCCACTTGAATTACTGTCCAATGAGAGAAATAACATTTTTGTGTGAAGTCTTAGCCTGGAACCGAATTAATACGTGAAATTTGTAGGTCTTCGTCGTATAAGATTACGAATGTACAGGCAAGGAGTGTCAGGAATTTCTTAAAATATTTTAAGTTTTAGACCACTTGCTCATGAATCTGATGTTTATATGCTCATTCATTTCATAGGTGAGCAGTTCCATCCCGCCTTCGTGTGAGCGAGAGGTCTTAGTAATAAGAAATAACACGAAACCATCCTGATGTTCAGTTGCGATATCGATTCTACCCGAAAATATTCTTCACGTCTGTAACGCTTTTCACCAGCCAGCGAATAGGTACTTACGAGAATATTCAGTTTTAAAAAGTCATAATAAAGCGATTTTTCTAATCCGTAGTTTGTCTACAAACAATATAATAGCTTAATTTAAGATGGTTTTCTACTATAAACTGAAAACCACGTTTTTTGCACTCTTACGGGTCACTTCAACTGCTTAAAGTTTTGTTTTGGTTCTTTTTACTACTAGAATAGCGAACTTCTCACGCGTATTTTAAAATTATATTTGATATACCCAGTTAAATCTTACAAGTACTTAACAAAATGGCATTAAAACAAATATGTTGAGTTGTGTAATTTAACCTTTACAGGTACAAAATTATTTTTATATGCAGTACTGAAATTCATGATAATACCAGCGCACTTGTAATGCGACCAACTTAGGCAGAGTTCAAATGGTTAATTTCTGCTGGTAAGAAGGGAATAAAATGTAAGTTACTGAAATTCAGTCTACTGCATATGAATGCACGGGACCACAGTGTTAGCGTTTCCAGCTACCCTCCCCCCCCCGAAATTATGGCGATCCAGGTTCGAGTCCCTGTGGGCTCATATCTGGATTTTTCAATGTGGCAAACATGATGGACGTGGCCAGTAGGTTTTCTCCGTAAACTCTCATTTCCTTCTACCTCTGCATTCAGTTACCACTCTGTCCTAGGCTCTGTCCCCGCCACTCTTCAGGAACGAGGGGAATGACGTATACCATCTTGAATGCTGTCACTCGATAAGCTACGTCCCCACACTAGGATGACCAGTGCCCCAGTGAATTTCATTTACTATTCATGTAACACTTTATTCATTTACAATCCCTGGCGGATAACGGGTTGTGTGGCAGAATTGTAAGTCTGTTGTCAACACAGGAGCCTCAATTCTTACTTTTGAGCTTTGCTATGGACTTGCGTTTATAAGCGTTTTACAGTAAAAAGAGCACTTCTGGAAGCTCCGCCTATAAAATTGTTAGAAATGTAAATATATATAAATACGTGTTTGAAAATTCTTAATCTTTTAATATTTAATTGAAAAGTAAGCGAAATAAATGATTTAGTTGTAAACAAATGTTAAGATAACACATTACAGCCAATGTTTATATATGGAACTACTTTACCTCTGCCGTTACCAACTTCACTGACGCATTGCAGTCAATGTACCCGTTAGAATATATCCATATAAGGGCAGTGACATTTATCAACCGTTGATTTCTAAAGAGCTCAATTAAGCGTGGACCACTCCTCTCTTCAAAGCTACACTGGTTATAATACAACACTTCCAATTAAAGTTAGACACTATTTATTTTAAAACTTGTTAAATAAATGATTAAATTTTACTTACAGCCCAGTCAGCATTATTCCGGAACATGTATGAAAATTGTCATTTCCAGAACCTAATCATTAGTATACATTCTTAGTTCAAGATAATAATTTATATTACAGCTCTAACAATAAAGTATTTGAAAATATGAAACAGTTTTCGTTTGCTAATAATTCCAAATTTACACTTTTATTGCGTCCTTAAGTGCTCCGCCTAATGCGAGGTTGGGATGTGTTATTGAGGCACGTAATCACTAAGATCGCCGTATTTCGACGCGTCTATTGCAGTGTCACCTCTAAGCGCAAGGCATTGAGATTGCGTTCGTTTTTTTAGGTATGCAGAGTGTGATAATAAAGCTACCTGCTAATTTATTTGTAAAATGTATTAAGCAGAGTTAACGAAATTTTGCTTATAACTGCTTTTGTATCCTTTAAGATAGAGTAGTTTTAAAGGTCGTTCCTAGTTGTGATGGAAGGCTCGAGTACAGTGTTCTTAACACAAGTCGTGCACTGAAGGTACCATTTGTCAGTCGTCTGAAGGGTATTAAATCGCGAATTTCAGACATTCGGGAGTGCGCAGGGGATTTGATTCGTGAAACTGCGTTACCCAATGAAAACTTTTGGTATCGCAGTCAGTATTTACGTTCAAAAATACAAATTACCCACATAGTTTAAGGCTGGTTTAGAATTATTGTATTAACAAGGAACCATCTACTGTATGTGTGGTTTAAGTACAGGTGACGGCTGGAAATTACATTTCTCAAATACTCCGATAGAACTACACAATTCACGTGGCAAAAAAAAAAAAAAAAAAAAGAAGGAAGGTACGAGGGCAGTCGAACACTCTTTTACTGCCTTGCAGCTAGAACGTTGCATCTTTCATGTTACCTTCCGTTCTCTGCGCGTAAACTGAGGCTTCGTTTTCCACCTTCGTCAGAGAGAGCGTGACAGTTCCCTGTGCACTTTCCCTCGGCGTTGATATTGTGGGAGATCCGCTCCTGTCGTGCTCGTAAAACCTCGCTGACAGTAAACTAAAGTGACGAGGGCTGACATCAGTCGACTACACTTTTATATACTTCGTCGTAACGTCGCCAGTGTTTCAACTCCGACCACAACGCCTCTACCAGTGGCGAAGAACCGAACAAACATTTCGCCCCGCACGCTATCAGATCGCCTAAAAGAGTTTTACCTCCCTTCACCATGCGATGTCACTAGTTGCAGCCGAGGAATATGATGCTCTTGTGTTTAGACGTTTGGTTTTTCTGGCTATTTCTTAGCTGCCTGCATACAAGGACGGACTTTCGGTACCGGTAAAAACTCTTTGGACTGGCTAAGTCAAGTGAGTTTTTAGGATAAGTGTTGAATAGAAAAGAAATTATTGTGGCCTATATTTATAATACAAAAACCTATTTCATATCTATTTTTCATACGGGGATGCTACACGCAGGTGACTAGGGCCTAAATACGCATATGAGAAAACCCGGCATTAACGACCAAGGCTAAGTCAAGATTTTATCTTGGAACCTCATGGTACGATTAAAGCGCACTTTTTTTTTTAACTAGAACAACATATCACCCCTTTTAATATCGATATATATATCAGCTAGGAATACTCAGTAACTGTGAATCTGAACTGTTGATGTAAAAGTGATTCGTAGCAAACTGATAGTTACCGTACAAATATAATCGAATAAGGAAAAGTTATAAATAATTTAATTAGCAGATTTTTATGCTTTTGGAATACCACAAATTCTGGCGTGTACAAATGAAACACTCAAAGTTGACAAAAGTGCATGAGAAACTAAAATATAGGCAATTTTTCGGTAAAGTGGAGTGTCTATTTTACTTCTCAAATTGACAGTAACCAGTCCACAGGTTAACGTCTTCTGACAGAAATATATTATTCCTGTACCGAGTAACTGTCACAATTTTGGGTTAAAAAATACAGTGGGCCTTGTAAGCGAGGGATTTGCTTACGCCCAATCAACGGGTTGAAACTGTAGTAACAGTTGGTTACGCTCAAAAAATATTTCTGCTTTTACAGGACAAATGATTGGAAACCCAGTTGTCAAGAAAATCATTTGTAAAACTACAAACAGTTTTCTTGTAAAATCTACAAAACAAATATTTGTAATATTACAAATGTTAGTCTTGTACTACAACTTACATTATTGTAAAGTGTACATAAAATTATTTGTTTTCTTCTAGAAAACAAATGATTTTAATTAATAACGAAAAATAACAAAAAAAAATATGTCAAATATAATTTACGAAAAAAAAAAATTGTTACAGTTTAGTAGCATACGGACTACATCACACAATACTTACATTATTAGTTCGCACCCTTAACCACAAGATCAAATTGACCTTCGTACTTAATTCTAATTTCTAAATTAAATGTACCTGCAAATACCTAACAAAAACATTAAGGAAGTTATTTCGTTGAGAAGAATAATGTATTTAATTTTCAGAGTTTTGTTTAGCTAGGAAACATTAACCGCTATTGAGTAATACGGTCACGTTTTAATGAAATTGTCATACTATTATGATTGATTGAGTTATTTTCAGTGTTTTACGTTATTAAAACTTGCAACACATTTTTTTTTGCACGCAAGTACACTTTTCATTACTCATAGCTTTTGTAATAACAGCTATATACTGCTTTACGTTGTAATGTGTCCGCAATTTCGCTGAAGCTCGTGAATATAGGTTAGTATAGTACAAATATCTCTTGAGATCTATTACAAACACGGCCCTTGTAATTTTACAAACGAGCAGTTTCACAGGAGAAATCTTTGTACTGTTACAAGCATTTGTAAAATTACAAACAATTTCTCATTGAAAAATACAAATTTTATTCACAGTGTATCCTTCCAATAAGCATTTTTAAAATGAACCTTTGAGGGTTATCACTCTTTGTATCGTAACGCTTAAAATACTTCATTGAGCTACATAAATTTTAGCGGGTACCTTGAAAACACATTGCCACATCTCAATCTTCCACGAAAACTTTAATTTTAAAATTTGTGACTCGAGCAAATTATGTGTTATTTTTGTGCGAATCAGATAAACTATTTTCTTCCCGAGGATTAATTTTGTTTGTAAAAATTTCACTCTGTCACTTTGTAGTCGCAAGGATCGTTGCCGTTTTTCTCTACGGCAATGAAAATTCCTCAATATGGTGGAATAATAAACAATAGGATGAAGGAAGAAAACAAATCTGGGCTTGCAGAAAGAGCTCGGCATACCACTAACGAGACAAAACTGTAGGCAACGAAACCTCGGTGCAGTACTGCTAGTAGGAGTTCATGGAAAACCTTACGTTTTTCAACGAAACGTCAGCTCTCAGAAAAAACAAAGCGTTTTGCGTGATCTGAGGACTGCGAATTCAAGGTTCGATGTCGATGAGTTCAAGGAATTTTCCCCTAGGTTCGTCAATGAGCGTAAACTGCAAGGCGTCACAATTATTTTCCACGAGAACGCAGTAACGGCGATGGATCGTTCCCAACATCCTACACGACTCATTTTACGAGTGTCAAGACATTTTCATCGTGGTTCGAAAACTCTTATATTCTGGAAGTTACGTGTCACGCCTTTCTAACCTTCCCTTCCTGAATTGTTTTTTTTTTTTACGAATTAAAATTTAAGAGTAGAAGAGTATACACAAAGAGGTAATAGCGTGGCGGTTCTTTTTGTGCGGGCCTACTCATTCGGCAACAGGCTTCACGAGGCTTTGGGAAACGGGCCTTGTGTCGGACTGGTTACTCCCTGCTGCGAAATGTTCCCTATTGGATGGGCTGCCGGCTGGCGAGTAGTTTACAGGGCGCTGATTGGCGGACGGCGTTCAGACGTGTTGCTTGTCAGTGACGCCATTATTATGGTGGGTTTAGCTAAAGTTCGTCGAACAAGCGTTTGTTTTACATTCTTCTTCTTCTTGACTAAGTGCTCGAGTGTTCCGATCGTGTAATTTATTTTATGTGCGCTGTGCTTGTGACGAGCGTGCAACTTGCAACCGGTACAAATGTGTTTGGTAATATTAGCTCTAAACGTTCAAAAAAGACAGGTGCAGTGCAATTTAGCAAAACATATTACTCACAACGGAAAGCGCTCAAATCACTGGCCACCGATTCCTTGGTGATTACAGTATTGACCATAAATATTCTTCAGGTCCACCATGTCGTCTCTTGATCGTGGTCGCGGTGGCTGACAGGGTTACATATCTCTGTACACAATGGTACGACTTGGCACCTAACTTCCAAATTGAAGTTTTCCTATATTTTACAAAAAAACTGTCGGCTAAATAGAGAGAGAGTGAAAATCTACGAAAACATTTCGTGTCAATGACGTTTCTGAAAAAAAAAAACTGAAACATATTGCTTACTTCATTATTATAATATGGCGGAATTTTGAGGAGATTAAACATGTTATAGGCGAATAACAAAAGATCAGAAAACCCATTGAGACTCAATGTATACAAGCTGTAAATAACGTACCGGAATGTTATTATTTGCCGGTTCAGTACACAGTGAGGCCTAGTGCCAAGTAGTAATTTCTGTTGGTAACCGGGTTGTAAATGATGCTTCTGTTTCATAATATGAATGATTCACGTTACTGTAGCCAAACACGAAGTTCATTGGTAACAATAACTTAACAAGAGCTGTGTTGGTTTAAGTACAAAATTCATAAAAAAAATTTCTTATTTGCAACACCTGAAAACTTAAATTAATGGAAGAGAGTGGGAAGGTTTTGGCTTCCCTCGACAGCGAGATCCTGATAGCCGATATAGATGAAACTGGGTGAGGAAGGAGCAGAGCCGGAACGTAAGGTTGGGAGAAATGGGATACCCCAGAGAAAAACCGCCGAACAGTGGCATCGTCCGGGACGATTCCCAATTGCGAAAATCCACGAGTGACTTCACCGTGAATGGAACCAGGTTGGTCTTAGTGGAAGGCGAGTGCTTGAGCCACTGCGCCCCCGCGGCCCCAATTAATGGAGTCTGAAAGGTCTAACGATATTTCAGATTTATCTATGATCCAGCCACAAAATGAAGAAAAACTTCAAATATGGGCCTACTACAATTGAAACTAATAGTCATTCAACCTTTGTACGTAATATATCCTGTCTCTGCTGATGCAAAAAAAAATCACGAAACGTAGTAAGCGAAAGTGAAAATAATCACGCATACTTCAATCAATATCCAGCAGTTTTACATTGGTTATTGTCTGCGTATCTTTGTGAAGAGGCATTAAGTAATTGATTGGGCTAATCAGATTTGGTTTACTTCAGTACGGAATGTCTGTGATTAACGGGCCAGCACTATGCAAATATAAATCAATGTTATCACGCAAATACGCAATCAAATGCAACAACTCGAATACTCGAAATTGGTTACAGTTAAAATCTGTGGAAAACCACTACTTGTTTCAGGGAAACAGTTTCACTGATTGAGTAAGCTTCACAGCAAAGTGCATGTGGTGCGTTCATTATTGTTTTTATTGACTTAAGCCATATCGTTATCAGAAATAAACATTTCCGACAGTCACTGTTGATATTCAGCATTTCAACGTAATTAAAACAAAGTAAAAAATTTGCCGTGCCCACAATTTGTACCAACAGAATTCTGTTTACTCACTGTCACTGTACTAATTGAACTAGCATGTGAAAGTTGACGTTTTCGGGTAAATATATATGTATTACAGTATTTAACAGAATCTGGGTAGCTTCCAAATAAATGCAGTTTCTTTTAGTTTTTTTTTCAATTGGTAACATCGGGATTATTAATTCAAATAGTACGTGTGACAGCACTCATTTCATCACATTTCATGCAGCTAACCTACAAGCCGAGCGCTGTGATGATTACAAGANGTAAATATATATGTATTACAGTATTTAACAGAATCTGGGTAGCTTCCAAATAAATGCAGTTTCTTTTAGTTTTTTTGTTCAATTGGTAACATCGGGATTATTAATTCAAACAGTACGTGTGACAGCACTCATTTCATCACATTTCATGCAGCTAACCTACAAGCCGAGCGCTGTGATGATTACAAGANAGTACGTGTGACAGCACTCATTTCATCACATTTCATGCAGCTAACCTACAAGCCGAGCGCTGTGATGATTACAAGAAAACGAAATGAATGACTGAATTTTCATATTATATTGTAAAATGGTATTAATAAAGACTAAATTCACATTAAAAACATATATAATGGGTTTTATTAGGCCATTTGTGTCGTGTATGTTTTTATCGGTGTACGAAAATATTTCCTTTAAATGTATTACTTACGATTACCAACAGGAGTCGAAAACTGTACCACTGAGGGATCATTAAAACAGTTGGTTAACACGTCAGTAGAAAATGTAACGTATACGATTATACTTATTTAAATTTATACACCTGGTACAGCTGGTATATCAGTCAGAAAATAAACAACTGAAAAAATAGCGAATTAAGTGGTTGATGAATTAGTGGAAGATGAAACTAATTCTGTAAGTGAAGGAAAACGGGCATTTTTTCACCAACGTGCCTGTTAAATTGACTGAAGTGGNAAGATGAAACTAATTCTGTAAGTGAAGGAAAACGGGCATTTTTTCACCAACGTGCCTGTTAAATTGACTGAAGTGGTTAAAAGCTAAAGTGTTTTGAAATGCCACTATAGAGAAATTCTTTCCACGGAAATCGAGTGTCGCAAACTATTAGTTTCAATTTGTAATTTGTAGAAGTCGGGGTTTCAAGCATAAGCCTACAGCTCTCTTGNAAGATGAAACTAATTCTGTAAGTGAAGGAAAACGGGCATTTTTTCACCAACGTGCCTGTTAAATTGACTGAAGTGTTTAAAAGCTAAAGTGTTTTGAAATGCCACTATAGAAAAATTCTTTCCACGGAAATTGAGTGTCGCAAACTATTAGTTTCAATTTGTAATTTGTAGAAGTCGGGGTTTCAAGCATAAGCCTACAGCTCTCTTGNGAGTGTCGCAAACTATTAGTTTCAATTTGTAATTTGTAGAAGTCGGGGTTTCAAGCATAAGCCTACAGCTCTCTTGAACCTCTGCGACGCACAAATGTAGCTCATTTTAGTACCAGACAGGAGCCTGGTGATTGTTAGTAATAGCGATGAGTGGAACAACTGTGTCGTGTAACTGTTTCTGATTTTTACCGAACCCGAAAATATAATAAGTGTATGAACCATCACTTTCCTGCCAAACTGTTGGAATGCCAACGAGATGCTTGTAATGAACGACTTTGTATTGAACCAGTGGTGAATATATTGAAAGGTAAGCACATATGCCCCTTTCACCCTGTATTTCTCGTGTCATGAGAATCGTACATTAGCAATCTGCCCCTCCCCCAACCCTTTTCCCCACGGCACTCCCCCCCAAAAAAAATCGCACTAATACTGACTGGCGACGGCGTAGGAGGGTTTGACTACACCGCAGAGAAGTGGTGTGTTTGACGGCGGGGGTGAGAGGGTTACCACCCTCTATTTTGATGGCCGCGATAAAAGATCCCGGGAGGCTTTTGGCAGTAAAGCAAGGGCGTCATCGGTCCGGAGCGGGCAGAAATCATGATTTGCGGGAAGTTGGGCCGGTGATGTACCACTTCCTCGTCCTTCTCCCGCGGGCAGTTCCAATCATGCCTGATGGTCGTGATGGACCCGGGGGTTGGGAAGAGGGATATTTGCGGTGGCGAAAATTTTGGATCGGATGATTTTCTTGCAGTTGCCGGGTCACGTAGACAGACGGGAGTGGCGTAGGAAAAAAAAATAGTTGAGGGTCACGACAAACGATGAAAGGTCTGATTAATTCCTATTGGCGACAAAAAATAAAGGATAGTTGACAGAAGGAGGGGGGGGGGGAAAGAAGTTGAGTTGATTTCCTGTCCATTCCGTTTCGGGGTACCAAATAGTCTCCTCTTCATCCTAACGTCACTCAAACGGCTCCACGGTTTGGCGGCAAGCACGCTGTCCTCCAAAAGTTGCGAACCTTTTTTTTTTCTACGTCGGGAAAATTAACGACCGTTCCAGATGTCAGGTAGGCTTTCTCGGGGTTCTCCCGTTTTCTCACACCGTTGTATCCGGTTAAGATTTTGAGAACTTTTGAAATCAACCTGCATATCTAGTGTTTTTATTACTTTGCAAATTTTGTTTTTACGATACCACTAAACGTGTTCTTATCATATCAAAATACGAAAAAAAACNTTTTTATTACTTTGCAAATTTTGTTTTTACGATACCACTAAACGTGTTCTTATCATATCAAAATACGAAAAAAAACAAAAAAAAAAACTCTTTAGACGAAGTACTCATCATACCGTCAGTGCATCATGCACATCACAAACGCTATTTCAAAGCTCTCAAAAATATCTAAAAACGGCTTTTATAAACTGCTGTATACAATTATCTAGTCGGGAAAATGTGAAACTATTATAGCGGCTCAGGCTGAACTTTGCTTCACTACTTAGAGTACCACAAACAGAGCAAGANTTCACTACTTAGAGTACCACAAACAGAGCAAGACGGAAACACTACACACCAGTTGTACATCTTGCACGTAGGAGTGATGGGGCTCTAGGTGCGCGTGTCATTGTCGCCCTTATCGCTTGCTTCCTTCTGTCCCTCAAACGCTCTAAAGAGCTACAGGTAGGCAACATCCTTAAGACTATCCAAGCAAGTAACTGCAAAGATTTTAAAGTAAAACTACCAGCAATTAAGTAAATGTGTTGGAATGAATGATGACCGTGTTACGATATGCGTGCATTTTTTAAATGCATATCATTTTTATTTGTGTCTTGACGACTTGTCAACAGTGAGTATATGAGACGGCACAATGCTGCTTGGATAATCAGGAGCAATGAAAGAATCAGCCGTGTTCTCTTTTAAGGAACCTTTTGGCAATCGCTTGTAATGATTTAGGAGTTTAATAGTAAACGAAAATGGCTTCAGTTAATTTAACGTTATCAAAATTCTCTTTAAATACTGTATACTGGAATTTGAGTACCTAAAAATCATCGTGCTACTTTTATGGGTTATTACCGTGTTTCGATTATCTGTTAATATAAATTGATTTCCTTTTCCTTTCGTTTACCGAAATCACTCCAGTNGGTTATTACCGTGTTTCGATTATCTGTTAATATAAATTGATTTCCTTTTCCTTTCGTTTACCGAAATCACTCCAGTAAAATGCCATGTTGATTCCCTAATTAAGATGATTGCCGTTTCCTTCCCAACGCAGTTTACTCAAGCATCTGGTCCTGTATCTAAAAATTTCAATGAAAACGAGGCTTTAAGATATAAATAACAATAAAAGAATCACTATTACCGGTCTTGGAATTGAACCCGGATCCTCCCGAAATCGGGAGTTGTGTTTTTATGAAAGACTTATTACGTCTATATTTACCGGTTAATTTAATTGTTACCTTCATATTCAAGAATGACTTTACTGTATTTTGTTTTCTGCGACTATTCAGTGACGTAACATATTGACTGGGCTGAATTTGACTTGAGGAATTTGGCTTGAGGAATTTGACGTGAGGTTTTTATACCACGTTTTGATATGAATTTGTTTCACAATTTTTCCACTTCATAACATGGAATATTTAACTCTTTAGGTCACAGTAATCGATATAGAAAGTATGTCTNTTTCACAATTTTTCCACTTCATAACATGGAATATTTAACTCTTTAGGTCACAGTAATCGATATAGAAAGTATGTCTGCCAGGAATATACAGCCTGAGTGTAAAAGAATACCCCAACTTTGAAGATCTATAAAATCAAAACCAAACAACCTACATCTTGATTGTACAATCAAATCAACCGTGGAACCATCAAGTTCGTTTACTATGCATTCATAAATGTAAAATGTGACCACTATGAGCGGCCCTAACAACATCTACGCGATAATCAAACTCGTTCCACACTCTTGCCAGCATGTCTGGTGTAACGGTTTGGATAGCGTCCGTAATTATCGTTTTGAGGAAGTCAATGTTAGCCGGCAATGGTGGACGCAACTCTTGATCCTTTATGTACCCGTATAGAAGAAAAAAAGCGCCGGGTAAGATTCGGGCGTCTTGGGGGCCAGTGGCGAGTAATATTATACGCTCTGCCCTGGAGATTTTCTCGCCTCACAATTCGATGAGGAATCTCGAAGAGGTTTTAATGATTAATAACGCATATTTAAGCGTATTGCGCTATAAAATGACATGTTCACGTTAAAAGTATTATATAGATCATTTGCCGGTGGAAATATTGCGCATCTCTTGCTGGTAAAGGCGATGAGTCACATGATGCACGTATCTGAGTCAACTCGTATGAGAAATCTCATGCGAGAATATCAGGAAAAATCACATCAAACTTGCAGCAAAATGCCTCCTTGCATGAGAAGTTGATGGCCTCGGAGTGTCTTAACAAGTCACAATTTTAATATTTACAGCTCATGAACATGCGCTGCTTTAGAGTAGTTGGTATTAAGTAGAACAGGCTATTTCTTATATTCACCCAATATTCTCACAGCACTACCTTGACTCCACTCCATTTCCAAAACATATTTTTCGACAGTTCTTAATTAACGTTTTCCACACGATTCCTCCTTGCTTAGCTATATTTGTCTGTTCTTGACCTACCACTCTGGCTCATATGTAGGTGGTCCCATGATAAGCATAGAACGACCAATAGAATCACTCGTTTCGTGCAAACCTCTCTTGAAAACGGGACACGCGCTATCTGCTGCTGTCGTACGAGCTTTTCTTACACGAGATATTCTTGCATGAGATTAAGTATGAGAGAGACATCTTGTACAGGTTTAGCATATAGTTAATTCACGGTTACTTCCAACTTTTATGAAGAACTGCAGAATTTCTGTATCCAAGATATTTATCCGCATCATGCAAACAAATCTTAACCGAGTATAGGAAATTACACCGTAGGGACAACGAACCGCATTCGTGCGGACTCACTTTAATAATGTTTTGTATAAGGACTATTTCTTACTAGGAATTACCCACAACACATTTTCTCACTGTTTTATTCATGTAAATTAAAATTTTAATTTTATAATTTATGGATAAAATATAAATAAAAGTTCAATTTAACCAAAATGAGGAACTTCTATGTTAACAGAGCTTGTAATACATGGCGCATTTAGGCCACGTCATATGTGGGGTGATTTTTCAAANGAACTTCTATGTTAACAGAGCTTGTAATACATGGCGCATTTAGGCCACGTCATATGTGGGGTGATTTTTCAAATGCTTGATTCAAATCGTTTGAAGAAACCACTAAGGTACAGTATCTTAAACGTCGTGTAAAACCTGTTATCGCGCATCCANTTTTTATTACTTTGCAAATTTTGTTTTTACGATACCACTAAACGTGTTCTTATCATATCAAAATACGAAAAAAAAAAAAAAAACTCTTTAGACGAAGTACTCATCATACCGTCAGTGCATCATGCACATCACTAACGCTATTTCAAAGCTCTCAAAAATATCTAAAAACGGCTTTTATAAACTGCTGTATACAATTATCTAGTCGGGAAAATGTGAAACTATTATAGCGGCTCAGGCTGAACTTTGCTTCACTACTTAGAGTACCACAAACAGAGCAAAACGGAAACACTACACACCAGTTGTACATCTTGCACGTAGGAGTGATGGGGCTCTAGGTGCGCGTGTCATTGTCGCCCTTATCGCTTGCTTCCTTCTGTCCCTCAAACGCTCTAAAGAGCTACAGGTAGGCAACATCCTTAAGACTATCCAAGCAAGTAACTGCAAAGATTTTAAAGTAAAACTACCAGCAATTAAGTAAATGTGTTGGAATGAATGATGACCGTGTTACGATATGCGTGCATTTTTTAAATGCATATCATTTTTATTTGTGTCTTGACGACTTGTCAACAGTGAGTATATGAGACGGCACAATGCTGCTTGGATAATCAGGAGCAATGAAAGAATCAGCCGTGTTCTCTTTTAAGGAACCATTTGGCAATCGCTTGTAATGATTTAGGAGTTTAATAGTAAACGAAAATGGCTTCAGTTAATTTAACGTTATCAAAATTCTCTTTAAATACTGTATACTGGAATTTGAGTACCTAAAAATCATCGTGCTACTTTTATAGGTTATTACCGTGTTTCGATTATCTGTTAATATAAACTGATTTCCTTTTCCTTTCGTTTACCGAAATCACTCCAGTAAAATGCCATGTTGATTCCCTAATTAAGATGATTGCCGTTTCCTTCCCAACGCAGTTTACTCAAGCATCTGGTCCTGTATCTAAAAATTTCAATGAAAACGAGGCTTTAAGATATAAATAACAATAAAAGAATCACTATTACCGGTCTTGGAATTGAACCCGGATCCTCCCGAAATCGGGAGTTGTGTTTTTATGAAAGACTTATTACGTCTATATTTACCGGTTAATTTAATTGTTACCTTCATATTCAAGAATGACTTTACTGTATTTTGTTTTCTGCGACTATTCAGTGACGTAACATATTGACTGGGCTGAATTTGACTTAAGGAATTTGGCTTGAGGAATTTGACGTGAGGTTTTTATACCACGTTTTGATATGAATTTGTTTCACAATTTTTCCACTTCATAACATGGAATATTTAACTCTTTAGGTCACAGTAATCGATATAGAAAGTATGTCTACCAGGGATATACAGCCTGAGTGTAAAAGAATACCCCAACTTTGAAGATCTATAAAATCAAAACCAAACAACCTACATCTTGATTGTACAATCAAATCAACCGTGGAACCATCAAGTTCGTTTACTATGCATTCATAAATGTAAAATGTGACCACTATGAGCGGCCCTAACAACATCTACGCGATAATCAAACTCGTTCCACACTCTTGCCAGCATGTCTGGTGTAACGGTTTGGATAGCGTCCGTAATTATCGTTTTGAGGAAGTCAATGTTAGCCGGCAATGGTGGACGCAACTCTTGATCCTTTATGTACCCGTATAGAAGAAAAAAAGCGCCGGGTAAGATTCGGGCGTCTTGGGGGCCAGTGGCGAGTAATATTATACGCTCTGCCCTGGAGATTTTCTCGCCTCACAATTCGATGAGGAATCTCGAAGAGGTTTTAATGATTAATAACGCATATTTAAGCGTATTGCGCTATAAAATGACATGTTCACGTTAAAAGTATTATATAGATCATTTGCCGGTGGAAATATTGCGCATCTCTTGCTGGTAAAGGCGATGAGTCACATGATGCACGTATCTGAGTCAACTCGTATGAGAAATCTCATGCGAGAATATCAGGAAAAATCACATCAAACTTGCAGCAAAATGCCTCCTTGCATGAGAAGTTGATGGCCTCGGAGTGTCTTAACAATTCACAATTTTAATATTTACAGCTCATGAACATGCGCTGCTTTAGAGTAGTTGGTATTAAGTAGAACAGGCTATTTCTTATATTCACCCAATATTCTCACAGCACTACCTTGACTCCACTCCATTTCCAAAACATATTTTTCGACAGTTCTTAATTAACGTTTTCCACACGATTCCTCCTTGCTTAGCTATATTTGTCTGTTCTTGACCTACCACTCTGGCTCATATGTAGGTGGTCCCATGATAAGCATAGCACGACAAATAGAATCACTCGTTTCGTGCAAACCTCTCTTGAAAACGGGACACGCGCTATCTGCTGCTGTCGTACGAGCTTTTCTTACACGAGATATTCTTGCATGAGATTAAGTATGAGAGAGACATCTTGTACAGGTTTAGCATATAGTTAATTCACGGTTACTTCCAACTTTTATGAAGAACTGCAGAATTTCTGTATCCAAGATATTTCTCCGCATCATGCAAACAAATCTTAACCGAGTATAGGAAATTACACCGAAGGGACAACGAACTGCATTCGTGCGGACTCACTTTAACAATGTTTTGTATAAGGACTATTTCTTACTAGGAATTACCCACAACACATTTTCTCACTGTTTTATTCATGTAAATTAAAATTTTAATTTTATAATTTATGGATAAAATATAAATAAAAGTTCAATTTAACCAAAAAGAGGAACTTCTATGTTAACAGAGCTTGTAATACATGGCGCATTTAGGCCACGTCATATGTGGGGTGATTTTTCAAATGTTTGATTCAAATCGTTTGAAGAAACCACTAAGGCACAGTATCTTAAACGTCGTGTAAAACCTGTTATCGCGCATCCAGGCCTCTGGTACTACAAAATAGGATCCTGGCAGATGATATTCTTAAAAATGGGGGTGCTACTTGCCGCGTGTACCGAGAGTGCACATGGACTTCCTGTTCTCCCGACGGCTCGTCGACGATCGCCGTGGAGCGACCACCGTCCGGCCTTAAACAACCCTCTTTCTCTCGGGCCCTCTGCAATACCGAGCAGCCGCTGACGAGGAAAACGCGATTAGCCGGCGAGGAAATTCGAGACAGCCTCCCCACCCTCTCCTGACGTCGTGGCTCTTTGCTGCTAAGCCTGCCTTTCGGCTTCACCCTACCTCCTGGTTATTAGCCCCCTCCTGGGCACCAGAGGCATGAAACTACAACCACCTCCCCTCTTTTACCAAGAGTCCGTGCCATGCAGGGAATAAGAGGCAAATGAAATTAGGCAGGCTGCTTTGACACTAATTTATGAATACAGATATAGGTTAGGTTACTTTAGGTGGGATACATATTATCCACTGAAAACACATTTGACACAAGTAATATAAATAACACAAATTAAGGTTATTTTTCATATATTGGTCGGTTGGTACCACAATTAACCCATTGACTTACATAATCAACACTTCAAACATAGCAATGAGTACAATTAGATTCAATCTTTTGATTTAAAACTTTTTTTAACGTATTTTCTACAAATAAAACTGTTAAAAACACGTCGTTTAGACTCGTGGAATATTTATGCCAATGCGTGCTTTAAAATTCCGGAACATTTCCTCTGACCTGGACCCGCTGTTGGTTCTGTAGTCAATCACTAGTTTTTCATCACCTGGGTACTTGGTTAGATTCTAGGCCTCTAGCGGCTGGTAATCTGTTGGACGGGATACTTGTGTAAGAAGTGGGGTGGCCACTGATGTGGCTTGGGGTTTTCTCCAGACGCTCCCGTTTCTTCCCCCTTTTCNACTTGTGTAAGAAGTGGGGTGGCCACTGATGTGGCTTGGGGTTTTCTCCAGACGCTCCCGTTTCTTCCCCCTTTTCCTCATTCCACCACTGCTCCACTCCTATCTCATCTCGCACCCCAACCATTATTCGGGCTGGCCGGAACTCGACTTAGNCTCATTCCACCACTGCTCCACTCCTATCTCATCTCGCACCCCAACCATTATTCGGGCTGGCCGGAACTCGACTTAGCACCTGATTATTCCCATACGTGTTGACACTTCCCGAAGGCTGTAACAGTGTACATACTTTCTTTAAGATATTTGCTATGCTTCACTTTCAATACAATTAAGAGATACTCAATATTCCCAAGATACATTTTTTTTTTTTTTGGAGAACTACAGGTATTGTGGAAAAATTAAACGTAAACTAACGTAAACGCGCACAGGGACTTCGTATAGGTTAAAAAAAAGGGGGGGGGGAGGGGCAAAGTATGTAGAGAATATGGCATCCCTGGTGTTAGAAAAAGCGCACCCTCCCAAAAATCAATTATGTCGGTGTTCACACACACGCGCATGCGCACTTTGCTTCCTGTTTACGCATGCTAGACAGAAAATTGCACACCAGCAAATAACGTCATATAATGTTTACTATCAATCGCGGAATAACGTTAGTGCCCATTACCTAGTTTGCTAGATCTTGCAAAGAAAAAATAAAATTATACTTTTTATTTAATTGACAACTTTCATATCAGTTCTATTAAATAAAATGGTTGCAATTAATTGTCTGCGATACCGTCTCGAGCGATGAACGAAAGTCGAACCCAATTAATTATAATGTATTTTTACAGCAGCATTTAATGAAATATAATTGAAGCAAAATAAAGAGTCTTAAAATTATTTTACTTATATAATGAGTATTCTTGTTGTAGGCGCCCCTGCGCTACTTATTTTCACATTTGTTTCCTGTTTTCAGCACAAGAAGACTTTTTTTCTCTTACAGAAACTCATCTTCCCCAGTTCAAATAATTTCACAATCAATGTCGATAGTAGAATGATAATGGGGAGTCGGGCATAGAAGTATTTTTAATGAGGCACAAAGGGTTCAGGAGTAGGAACAATGCGCCGGCCAGCTGCCATGTTGTGACAAAAACACCCAACCACCATATTCGATTGCAGGTGACCTTTATCCTTGACCCGTGACATTGGATGACATTGAACCCATAAAATCCCAAAAAGGCGCAATTTTTTATAAAATCCTAAAAATAAAAAAAAAAATTAAAGAATTAAACAAATAAAAAAATATTTAAAAAAATATTTAAAGACGTACATGTACGAGGCCCTGGGTTCGATGACAGTTGGATCGACTATGCTCCCGACACGACCGGCCCTCGCCAGGTCCACCATTGTACATCTCGTCAGTCATGTTAGATGTTGATGACCTTGACCTTCAACCATGACCTTTGATAACCTTCAATCCAAAAAATTCTAAAAAAATCCCAAAAATATAAAAACTTCAAAAATTTATAAAAAGTCTCAAAACATATTTTAAAAATGTGTTTTAAAATTTAAAAAAAAATTTTTTTAAAAACGTACGTTTCTGGAGGTGCCACCACGACCGGCCCCCGCCAATTTCTTTTATTGGTTATTTAATCGGTCAATTACTCGACTTCGCTCGACCCCTTCCATGCCATGCCATATCAACTGCCCATTTATTTTTAATATCACCCACTAGAGTGCATTGGTAACTCATGTTTCAACCACCACAGATAATTTACTATCAACAAGAATGCTATCGGCCTGTACCGGAATGGTAACTAAGTCATGTAAATCGTCATTTTTAAATTTTTGATTTATTTTTAAATGTAATTATGTTTATTTAAAATAATTTTTATACAAAGCATGAGCTTTCAAAATAAATAAAACGCAAGATATTTTCTTTAAATTTATGAAAAATAACATGGGAAAATTTATAAGCCCCTGAATAAAAGTCTTTATATACATCGTCCTCTTCCACTGCGAGTTCACCTCTCGATGTCCGCATCGTCGACCCAGGAATTGACGCGGGCAGGGAAACCCCACCACTAGACATACGACCATCCATTATATCATTTCAGCACTTTCTCGACAAAATACACATCTGGAAACTTTCCAGGCCGGATCTCCTCGACGTAGAAATCTCCATGAATGAGAACATTATTCAGATGCTCGAGAAAGTAGGTCCTCAGAGTATAGTTGTGTATACATTGAACACGAAAGAGTTCGCAGCTCCAATCCGTTGTAAATCCTTTCTCAAAAATGCCTTTCTATTTGGAGATGCTCACCGGGTCTCCAACCGTGGCTTTAGACTTGCGTGGGTACCTCCTTTCCACGTCAGTGTACAATGTTCGAAGCANCCCCACCACTAGACATACGACCATCCATTATATCATTTCAGCACTTTCTCGACAAAATACACATCTGGAAACTTTACAGGCCGGATCTCCTCGACGTAGAAATCTCCATGAATGAGAACATTATTCAGATGCTCGAGAAAGTAGGTCCTCAGAGTATAGTTGTGTATACATTGAACACGAAAGAGTTCGCAGCTCCAATCCGTTGTAAATCCTTTCTCAAAAATGCCTTTCTATTTGGAGATACTCACCGGGTCTCCAACCGTGGCTTTAGACTTGCGTGGGTACCTCCTTTCCACGTCAGTGTACAATGTTCGAAGCANCTCACCGGGTCTCCAACCGTGGCTTTAGACTTGCGTGGGTACCTCCTTTCCACGTCAGTGTACAATGTTCGAAGCAGGGAGTCGTCTTTTACGTTTTCGGGCTTCATGCATGAGGTAGCGTGAACAGTAGAATTGTACTAGCGTAGAAGTTTTGGGAGTATATCCAACCACTTGAAGTTGCCATTTGCAGTGAAATACCTCCCCATCTTGCCCTTCAGTCTCTTGTTGAACATCTCTGTGATAGAAGCTTTGAGATTGCTGTATGTGAAATAATGATTTATGTTATGTTTCTTCATCAGGGCCTTGAACTTGGCATTGTAGAATTCCTTGCCCTGGTCAATTTGTAAATATGTCGAGATGTGCCCTTCATGCAACACATCAGCCATGGCCTCAGTCATATCATGGGCATTCTTCGACTTGACAGGCTTGGCCCAGGCGAATTTGCTATATGCATCGATGGCGGTCAACACGTATTTGTAGCCCTTGTTGACCCGAGCATACGGTATCATCTCGACGAGGTTGGCTTGAAATAGGTCGTTCATCTCACATATCACGACCTTGCGGCGACGGTAGTTGTATCTCGCAGATGTAAGCAGTTCTTTGGCGATTCCTAATCAACTCATTCTGTGTAGCCTCCCTCCTTCAGTTCTTCAATTATTGAAATTATCTCGTTAGTGAGGGAGTAACTTCCAACCCTTTGCGAAGAGAGCAGTAATCGTAGTCTATCGACCAGCTCGTTTAGGTCGTCCCAGAATATGTAGTTGATGTTCTTGTCGTCGTCTATATTCTTCAAACCTTCGCCGCTTTTCAGAGCTAGGCCACTGAAGAGGTATGCGATAATGTCGATTTTTTCGTGTTCTTCATCCTGGCTCGGGATTGTTATATTGATAAAATGCATGCATGAGTTCGAGCAACATCTTGTATTCCAGCAGATAGAATTCTCTAAACTCTCAGGGCTCCTTGCGAATTAGAAGTTCGTAAGTTCGGGGGTTCCACGGGTCTTGTAATCACCTACTTGGATGATCCCACCAGGTGGAACCTCTATTTCATTAGCATCGAGGAACCATTTATCAGCATACCTGTAAATGCCTTGTGTCGTATCATTATTGCGAGATGTGTACGATCGGAAGTAGCGACTAACCAGAGCATTGGGTTTGAAGACTATCTTCGGTACCTTTTGCTTGTATGGCAAGTCCACATTCGATCCATCTTTCCGATCTGTTTGCACATCATCTTGTTTCCAATTCTTTATAGGCTCGGCAGTATCGTCGATTTCGGTCTTCATGNTTTCCGATCTGTTTGCACATCATCTTGTTTCCAATTCTTTATAGGCTCGGCAGTATCGTCGATTTCGGTCTTCATGCATATGGGTGGTCCATCGCTCTCTCTGAGTACATCGAAACTACAAGTAACAGGCAAAAAATTTTCTTAATTTTAAGGTCTCGCAAAATTTTAGCTCTCTTCGCGAGTAAATACTTTGAGAGAACAGACTGANAAAAATTTTCTTAATTTTAAGGTCTCGCAAAATTTTAGCTCTCTTCGCGAGTAAATACTTTGAGAGAACAGACTGAATCGCACGATGTAAGTCTTAAGAAATTTCCGACAAAGCACTAAATAAAAATATTTAATGTTGTTCTCTTTCATAGTTTTCGTCGTGCATCTCCGCCAAAAGACTTCGATCTGGCCCAGGCGTTCACTGCAGGCATTACATATGCCCCTGCTGTGGTTCTGAATATCAGTTTTCACGGCTAGACGGGAATTCGAGGTAGCGAATGTATGATCTATGGAATCTTTCAGCCCTTTCAGATTCTTTCATTTTGCGCTGATATCACATTCAATCTGTCAGCAATTTACCTTTGAACACTCGTTAATTTCTNTTTCAGATTCTTTCATTTTGCGCTGATATCACATTCAATCTGTCAGCAATTTACCTTTGAACACTCGTTAATTTCTCGTCCATGGCCACCATATCGCGGACGATCTCAGTTTTCAAACACTCCATCTTTGCCACGAGCTCGGGCAGGTAGTTGCGAAAGAATAGGTCTTGTTAGGTCAACATATGGCGTAATTCCGAGATGATGTCATTACCAGTTTCGAAGACGAAAGGTTTAGTAGTAGCATCCTCGGACCGTTCGGGTTCGCCAAAATTTAGACATATTATTCTACCAGCATCGCAGGTTCCATCGTTTATTGTTACGAGACAACCTCCATCTTCGTCTTTGTCAAGACGCTGCTTGAGGCTACTTTGCCCTATTTCGATAAGCTGTAACTGATTCTCGATGGTCGACGATGAACTGATCGAATCCTTGTCGTTACCTCCCATTATATAGGGACCAGTCCGCAATGATCGTCAAAAATCCATACTTGTCTTTCCAGCACAGGACACACAGATGCTTAAAATCCAAAAATGTAATGTCTGTATTTACATGATATTCGTAAACCTGCCACAAATTCATATCGTCCATGCAAAACACCACCACCATGTTTGCATTGACAGGGAGCAGCTGTTTGGGCATGTACTAATAAGTCTGGTCGAGGTACTTGCATTCCAACTTTACATGCCATCCCATGCTAAAGTAATCCTGGATACACTTTTGCTTCTCGCAGGCAATGTCATTAAATTCAAATATCGAGTTTGGCAATGCTTCACTTGGTGGCATTATCGTTGCAAGATAAATAACACACACCACGTTCTCGAACCGAAGGCCATTCGCTTCTTCAAGCAGGCTCAGTGGACGCAAGTTTTCCCACAATTTGAAGGTCCCACGATGATGCAGCGAACTTTATTCGGAAAAAGCTTTCATGTCTCTATTTGTGGAAGATAGCTTCATCTTTAGCAGTAATGTGTATGTGTAGAGTAACATCTTGCTTGATAATATGTATGCTACCACTACTATGTTGAGGTGTGCGTGGTGTTGGATTGTAGTGCTGACTGTGGCGTATGTAGTGCAGATTGTGGTGCATATGGTGCTGATTGTGGTGCGTGTGGTGCTGATTGTGGAGCATGTGGTGATGATTGTGGTGCAAGTGGTGCCGATTGGGGTGTGAGTCGTGCCGATTGTGGTGGGAGTGGTGCTGATTGGGGACATGTAGTACTGATTGAAGTTGCATAGAATTTTACAATTTCTCGTTAAATCATCCCTTCAGGTAAACTTATTTAGACAAAGTTTGCATTGAATAGACATACTTGAAGTTTTAATCCTGCAGATCGTTATTTAAGGCTGTAAATTCTTTACTGCAGAAGCGACAAAACTGATGCATTATTAGTACTTTGTGTCCATACTGTTATGAGTCTAGAATTAAACTAAATCCCAAAAGTGAAAAAGAATCGTATTTGTATTTTTTTAACTCAGTTCACAGCAATACCTCGAAAAGTTAATATAACATTCGGAAAAGGTGTCTTTGATATGCTGATCAACAATCTACCATTCGAGCTGCACATTCCCGGAAACAAGTTCTGCGGGCCAAGAACCAAGCTAGCTAAAAGTCTGTCATACCATGACACAGGCATCAATGCACTGGACGAGGCGTGCAAGAAGCACGACATCGCCTATTCCCAGCACAAGAATCTGGAAACACGTCAGCAGGCAGGCAAGATACTTGCACAGAAGGCAGGCGAAATAAGAAAATTATAATANTAGAATTTTACAATTTCTCGTTAAATCATCCCTTCAGGTAAACTTATTTAGACAAAGTTTGCATTGAATAGACATACTTGAAGTTTTAATCCTGCAGATCGTTATTTAAGGCTATAAATTCTTTACTGCAGAAGCGACAAAACTGATACATTATTAGTACTTTGTGTCCATACTGTTATGAGTCTAGAATTAAACTAAATCCCAAAAGTGAAAAAGAATCGTATTTGTATTTTTTTAACTCAGTTCACAGCAATACCTCGAAAAGTTAATATAACGTTCGGAAAAGATGTCTTTGATATGCTGATCAACAATCTAACATTCGAGCTGCACATTCCCGGAAACAAGTTCTGCGGGCCAAGAACCAAGCTAGCTAAAAGTCTGTCATATCATGACACAGGCATCAATGCACTGGACGAGGCGTGCAAGAAGCACGACATCGCCTATTCCCAGCACAAGAATCTGGAAACACGTCAGCAGGCAGGCAAGATACTTGCACAGAAGGCAGGCGAAATAAGAAAATTATAATACACCGGACTCTGAGAAAAAATAACCGCATGGGGTGTATCCAATGTGATGAAAGCCAAGGTGAAGATATGGTATGGGCGATAAGAGCATGAGAAAGGCACAGGTTAAAATTCGAACAAGTACAGATAGCAAGAGAAAGCCACAAGTAGAACGAAAAGCAGTGACAAAGAGAACAAAAGTGTGCAAGACCAAGAAAATATCTATTGGTGAATTTTTTCATTGCTTTTGCCTACACTCGTGGCTCCCAGGGGCCTAAATGGAGCCACGAGTGGTATCGTCCGAGCTGTCAACACAGCATCGAATGACTAATGCAGTTGTCCGAGGCCCAAAGTCACAATGCAAATATGTAAGCTATCACCATAGAAACGGCCAAGATCTCTACTTATAGCCATACCCAGTAGGAGGTAGAAGTGTGCAAAGTGCCACACCAGAAAGAGGCAATAATGAAATCTCTACCAAAAGACCTCTCAATAACATTGATTTGGAACTGTACACACATAAATTGAAAATACCGAATTTCAGGGGAGTGTTTAGGAGAGATGCTTTGCTCCCTAAATCCAAGAGAGACTAATGCGCTATTATTAATATAGGCACGACAGCCGGGCCTGGTATGCACTGGGTAACTTATGTAAAATGTGGAAAACATGCAGACTATTATGACAGTTTTGGGAATTTCCGTCCTCAACCCGACCTGTGACAGTACCTGAGCTGACTTACAACAACGAGATGGAGTAGTTGCCTAACACATGGAAATGTTTACATTTGTGTCTTCATTTCCTGGTTCGTTCGTACAAGTAATTGTATAAAATGGCTATATATTATCAATAAACCATCAGTAATGTCGATAACACTTACCTTGATGGGTCGTAGCTACTAACTGCGTGCGCTACACTATCCGCCACTCGACCTGGAGGGGGAATGGGGCATAGTCCTTGTCGATCTTCAAACCAACAATGTGATACCGATCATCGATGAAACAAATTGTAAGATGCACCTCGTAAAATATTGTAATGTCTCCAATGAGGTAACATGCCTGTAGGCTCTTATGAAATAGACGACATTGCAAGGTTCATTGAAGATTTGCTATCCCCTAACACAGAATTCGAACTACACGAGAATCCTAGTACTCTGAAGATGCCATCAGATGCAGCGAAGATATCGAATTTACGAAACCGGATACTATCGTTCCAATACCATCGTTCCAATGCTGGCGTTCAAGCCACACATCTACGAAGATGGCAAAAAAAGAGTAGTTGCGACCCGTAAACATTTTTCCAGTCAATGTGATACGAATATACTGCAATTTAGTGAGTGGTACATACCACAATGGCAGGCCGAGCAATACCGTGCATAAATTTTCGACTATAGTATCTCCAGGTTTTAAACTGGTTGTAGCACTGCAAAGTATCATACTGTTAATGTTCTGGTCGTTGCAAAGAGAGAAAATGAGGTAGTCGTGACAGTCGTCGACCAACACGGAGAGTTAGTGAACTTTGGAAACGAATAAATCACCCTACTCCTGCATTTGAGAAGAATGAAATAAGATTTACGGCGACCAGAAGCAATAAATAAAATGGACGTGTAATACCTGCAATCATTTCGTCGCAGGTCTCCAAGGAGTTAACACATGCTAGCGAAATTTTCTTCCGCAGTTTCGGCTTCAAAGTTAATCGCCATAGATGATTACCTAAACATCGAAGAGCCGGTCGTTTTTGAAGACACTATAACGATAGTAGAACTTTATGCGTACCAGTCTTTCCTGATCGGACTACCATCGGAAGTTAGGATTGCAGTCGAAAACCAAGATATATGCTCTCTTCTTTGCCAGTCTTTCCTACGAATTATGGGGACACTAATAAAAGAAGATGGGTCCAACANTCCTCAACCCGACCTGTGACAGTACCTGAGCTGACTTACAACAACGAGATGGAGTAGTTGCCTAACACATGGAAATGTTTACATTTGTGTCTTCGTTACCTGGTTCGTTCGTACAAGTAATTGTATAAAATGGCTATATATTATCAATAAACCATCAGTAATGTCGATAACACTTACCTTGATGGGTCGTAGCTACTAACTGCGTGCGCTACACTATCCGCCACTCGACCTGGAGGGGGAATGGGGCATAGTNCCTTGATGGGTCGTAGCTACTAACTGCGTGCGCTACACTATCCGCCACTCGACCTGGAGGGGGAATGGGGCATAGCCCTTGTCGATCTTCAAACCAACAATGTGATACCGATCATCGATTAAACAAATTGTAAGATGCACCTCGTAAAATATTGTAATGTCTCCAATGAGGTAACATGCCTGTAGGCTCTTATGAAATAGACGACATTGCAAGGTTCATTGAAGATTTGCTATCCCCTAACACAGAATTCGAACTACACGAGCATCCTAGTACTCTGAAGATGCCATCAGATGCAGCGAAGATATCGAATTTACGAAACCGGATACTATCGTTCCAATACCATCGTTCCAATGCTGGCGTTCAAGCCACACATCTACGAAGATGGCAAAAAAAGAGTAGTTGCGACCCGTAAACATTTTTCCAGTCAATGTGATACGAATATACTGCAATTTAGTGAGTGGTACATACCACAATGGCAGGCCGAGCAATACCGTGCATAAATTTTCGACTATAGTATCTCCAGGTTTTAAACTGGTTGTAGCACTGCAAAGTATCATACTGTTAATGTTCTGGTCGTTGCAAAGAGAGAAAATGAGGTAGTCGTGACAGTCGTCGACCAACACGGAGAGTTAGTGAACTTTGGAAACGAATAAATCACCCTACTCCTGCATTTGAGAAGAATGAAATAAGATTTACGGTGACCAGAAGCAATAAATAAAATGGACGTGTAATACCTGCAATCATTTCGTCGCAGGTCTCCAAGGAGTTAACACATGCTAGCGAAATTTTCCTCTGCAGTTTCGGCTTCAAAGTTAATCGCCATAGATGATTACCTAAACATCGAAGAGCCGGTCGTTTTTGAAGACACTATAACGATAGTAGAACTTTATGCGTACCAGTCTTTCCTGATCGGACTACCATCGGAAGTTAGGATTGCAGTCGAAAATCAAGATATATGCTCTCTTCTTTGCCAGTCTTTCCTACGAATTATGGGGACACTAATAAAAGAAGATGGGTCCAACANCAAGATATATGCTCTCTTCTTTGCCAGTCTTTCCTACGAATTATGGGGACACTAATAAAAGAAGATGGGTCCAACAAGGCATCGATGAAAATAAATAGCAATGGAATTCTTCACCTGATCGATCGCATCATGTATTTTTTCAACAGTGTCGAGGTGGATCAGTCGCGAGATGTGGTCGTAACCTCGTCGATCAAAAATTACCCTTTGCTCATGCCGAATAAGCTGTCTCCAACCAAGGTGGCAGGTTGGGGAATAGAATATGACTACAGTGTTCCTATATACCCTTCGCTTCGAGACCTGACGAAACTTTACAGATCGTCATGTCTGCCACAGGTCAGAACCTGACTAGGCCTGCACACTGAAAAACGTGCAGATGCTGCAAAAATGGTGTGCCTCGTACTTGGACTGGGAATCGGCTGCCTACGACTAGACACAGTAACCCGATCTTCTTGAAATGTGAGGGGNTGTGCCTCGTACTTGGACTGGGAATCGGCTGCCTACGACTAGACACAGTAACCCGATCTTCTTGAAATGTGAGGGGATTTAGTTTTTTGTATGATGGCACATCTGATCGACATCCATAATATATGTAAGTGGGAAAAATCGACGAGCTTGTTTATTTGTCGCTTGGGGGTCTGATCGTAAAATGCCTCCATCCCGCCCTACNTAAGTGGGAAAAATCGACGAGCTTGTTTATTTGTCGCTTGGGGGTCTGATCGTAAAATGCCTCCATCCCGCCCTACGAACATTTATGCAAGCACCATGCCAGAATACAGAAGTGTGGATTACAGTTTCATCGCAGAATATGGATATCTGCATGCCTACACCGAGACCTGCGATGGTAGCGGCATGCAGCCCTGGCGATTCGCACATTTTCCAATCGTCTACGAACAAACGCAGTTTCAATTGGACTGTCCTTGAGCATCGGCTTGTGTCGAGTTACACATGAAGCCACAGACGCAGCTTCTCGGTACCATGGACCAAATCATCGCCCCAGCACAGACTCGTGCTACCATCCACACGTCAGACTGTGGCGTGGATTTGCTCCAGACAGGGCACGAACCATCTGTCCACTCTCAACAACCATTGCCTAAGAAGGATGCCACCAGCCAGACGACCAGGAGCCGCCGAGTGAAGCGCCGACGCCAGGCACTCGTGTCAGTACCCATTACGGATGATTCTGCAACTGGTTCCAGAGATGAATCTGCACCCACTCATCGACAACCAGCAATGNGTCAGTACCCATTACGGATGATTCTGCAACTGGTTCCAGAGATGAATCTGCACCCACTCATCGACAACCAGCAATGTGTACTCCTGAGGCTGCTGTTGGTGGTTTTTTTCTACCGACAAACCTAGGATCGATGAGCCGGATGTTGGTACTAATATCATAGAGCCATAGTTCAAAAAGGAGTCAAATCAACACTACTATTATAATATGATGAATGGTGAATTGGAGAAAAGTACTGCAGCTGCAGCTTGTGTCGAAGGTCTTCGTAACGACTCTGCTGTTTGTGCGACCCTTCGTAGAGCACTTCTGCTTACCGCCATACATGAATTGCTCAGCCTTCTATGAGATACCCAAAAATCATAATTTGAGATTTGCCGATTAAAATATGTAATTTCGGTTCTGTTCGAAAAAGATTGATAAAAACTATTGATTTTTTTTGCTGAATATGTGTATTTTATTATGTGTTCAATAAATTTTTTGTAAAACTTACGTTGTGTTTAATTTATTTTAAAAAACCTCTACCCTATACAAAAACTATTTTAAATAAAAATGATTACATTTAAAAATAAATCAAAAATTAAAAACTACGATTTACACGACCTCGTCAACATTCGGTACAGGTCGATAGCATTCCTGTCGATAGTAAATATTCTCTGGTGGTTGTAACATGATTTACCAGTGCACTATAGAGAGTGATACTAAAAGTAATTTGACAGTAGATATAGCATAGCGTGGAAGGTGTTGAGCGAATGCGAGTAATTGGCCGATTAAATAACCAATAAAAAATTGCCGAGTGTTGATCGTAGTGGGACCTCTGGAAATGTACGTTTTTATTAATAATTTTTTATAAATTTTTGATAAATTTTTAATCAGTTTCCTTTATTTTTTTTTTACAAATTTTTCAAAGTTTTTTTATTTTTAAGAATTTGTTGGAATTTTTTGCCTTCAATGTCATTCAAGGTCAAGGTTGAAAGTCAAGGTCAATGTCATCAACATCTAACACGGCTGACGAGATGAACACTGGTTGACTTGGCAAGGTCCGGTCGTGTTGGGAGCTTAGTCGATCCACCTGTCATTGATCCCCGGACCTCCTACATGTACATCTTTAAATAATTTTTAATTTTCCAAATTTTTTGAATTCTTTATAAATTTTGCAGATTTTATAATTTTCTGCAATTATTTAGATTTTTTGGGTTTAATTTAATTTCATCCAAAGTCACAGGCATGGGGTCAAGGCCAAGGTCATCGGCCAAGGTAAAAGGTCACCTTGATCCAATATGATGGTCGGAAGACGTCACAACATGACCGCCGGTCAGCGCCTGGCGCGTACTCCTGAATCCTTTGTGCCCTATTTAAAATACATTATGTCCTACTCACGATAATCATCGTAAAGTCGATATTCGGATATACACTAACTCTTTAAAACTGATATTCGATACTGCAAGCCTAGTGATTTGTNGGGTCAAGGCCAAGGTCATCGGCCAAGGTAAAAGGTCACCTTGATCCAATATGATGGTCGGAAGACGTCACAACATGACCGCCGGTCAGCGCCTGGCGCGTACTCCTGAATCCTTTGTGCCCCATTTAAAATACATTATGTCCTACTCACGATAATCATCGTAAAGTCGATATTCGGATATACACTAACTCTTTAAAACTGATATTCGATACTGCAAGCCTAGTGATTTGTCTTTAAATGTAATCGTGTAAGGAGCGAAACGTAAAAATAAACGCTATTTTGTGGTTAAATATAAAGATAATCGACGAAGTATAGTAAAGACTAAGACCTCCACCACACATAAAATTATAATTGCTCCAAATAAATGCGAAATATAATGTTTAATAGCCTATATTCAAAATAATATATAGTGATATCTAGCATCTGTACACGTAAACAGATATGATAATATATGCACTGTGTAATTGAGCACCGTACGCTTATCACTTCTAAAACATATATCTGCCAAACAACCTCTATCCTGCCTGTGTTCGCCCCTTTCCCTGCGCTAAATGGGTAGCTGTTAAATTAACAGTTATTTCTAGCTTCTTGTCCGACCACAGAGAAGCAGCGAGGTTAGAGCTTACCGGGGAAAGGCCATTTAAAGTGTAAAAAATCTTTTATACTAACATTTCGAAACTTTTCTTTTTTTTAACATTCAGATTTTTCGTAAACCACATTAAGCAAATTTTCTGAGTGAATACAAAGCATTTTGGTATAAGTTTTGTTCAAAATAGAGTTTCGAATGAGGCATATCCTGGAAGATGAACATATGCAGGACTTCAGAAAAGGTGGAAGTAACCATGAACGGACTGTATTTCTGATTGCCAAGGCTTCTCGCTCACGCGACGAAGGGGTGGAACCTGGTGATGGTTTGAGACTCACCAATGAAATGACTGAGTACATGAGCAAATAGTCTGAAGACCAAAATATTTTAAGAAATTTCTGACACTCCTTGCCGGTACGTTCATAATCTTATACGATGAAAAACTTACAAATTTTGCGAATATATTTTGTTCCATTCTAAGACTTCAAACATCATGTTGCTTCTGTTATTGGACGCGAGTTCATGCGGCGCGATATGAAGGACGNGTTCCATTCTAAGACTTCAAACATCATGTTGCTTCTGTTATTGGACGCGAGTTCATGCGGCGCGATATGAAGGACGCTAAACCATTAACAAAAAGAAACAGTGGCAAGTGAGACTGAAAGAATCACATACCGCTGAGCTCAGTAAACACAAAAATTTCTTACTTTTCTGGCAGCCAATGGAGAAACGTAGGACGCTCCACCGTATACGAGAAACGTGTAATATATGCAACTGCCTAAGTAATTTGCGAAATTTACGGATCTCTCAGTCGTAAAATCAACGACGGAACTATCCCATAAAATTATTAAGAATGGATTGCAGAGTTTAATTAAACATTAACCGTGATACCCTTACAAAAACGGCTAATATATAAAATTTAATTGTTGAATCTGAGGTTATCAAATATAATCGGCACATTGACAAAAACTTTATACATTAACAGTAAATGTATGGAGAATGTATACATACAAACTATATATATTTAACACAATTATACATATGTATTGGCTTTATCATAACGAATTTTTTCCATTTACTTAAATACGTCGTATATAAGGCCCCTTGTTTTTCTCGAAAAGATTCACGTGAAGGCTAGACTCTAATGTCCAATGGCATACGTGGAGTTTTCCTTTGGTTAATGGCAGCGTGTCTTTCTCGGGAGACAGTTCCTTACTTGACTGGGCCAACCGTAATTCGGTAACTCCGACACTGAGTGTCCGGGACTCGCGGGCAGACACCTGCAATGCGTGACAGTTGAAATCATCAAATCACGAAAGTGGATCTGAGCGCTGGTGTTTTGGGGTACAAGTTGTAGTCCAGAAATATTATCTCGCAAAACAGGCGGTCCTATTTAGCTTTCTATGTAATTATGCNTTGGGGTACAAGTTGTAGTCCAGAAATATTATCTCGCAAAACAGGCGGTCCTATTTAGCTTTCTATGTAATTATGCAACGTTGATTAACCAGAAATTTGAAAAATTTTTCGATGTTTATTGGTTATTTATTTACCCAGACAAAGGATTTTAAAGAATTATTTACTTTGTTTATTTGATTTCCACTGCGAATTGTAGATTTCTACCATACTGGGATATATCGCTAACGTTGTTTATAAGCTCTTGACAGACGATAATTTTATTGACAGGCTGAATAAACAATGCATGTGCCAGTGTGTACATAATTGCCATTGCCACTATAAGTATCGCCGGAATGGAATTCCTTTAAACATGCTGCCAGTTGAATCTTTTATTCGCTTACTAAAGAGAATTATTTGTAATTTACACACTGCATTTAGGCTCTGTTTGGTTATANTTGGGGTACAAGTTGTAGTCCAGAAATATTATCTCGCAAAACAGGCGGTCCTATTTAGCTTTCTATGTAATTATGTAACGTTGATTAACCAGAAATTTGAAAATTTTTCGATGTTTATTGGTTATTTATTTACCCAAACAAAGGATTTTAAAGAATTATTTACTTTGTTTATTTGATTTCCACTGCGAATTGTAGATTTCTACCATACTGGGATATATCGCTAACGTTGTTTATAAGCTCTTGACAGACGATAATTTTATTGACAGGCTGAATAAACAATGCATGTGCCAGTGTGTACATAATTGCCATTGCCACTAAAAGTATTGCCGGAATGGAATTCCTTTAAACATTCTGCTAGTTGAATCTTTTATTCGCTTACTAAAGAGAATTATTTGTAATTTACACACTGCATTTAGGCTCTGTTTGGTTATANAGTTGAATCTTTTATTCGCTTACTAAAGAGAATTATTTGTAATTTACACACTGCATTTAGGCTCTGTTTGGTTATATTCAAAGATTTATGTACGTAACGATAATTATAAAAGAGTGAGACATATAAGAAGCCTATCTTTCTTTCGTATATTTCTTTCAGCATGTCGTAAACGGAGGATAATTGGCATGTTTAATAAGGAACGCTCAATATTCCCAAATAAAGCGCTTACACACAGCTGTATAACGTACCAAGGAATCAAAACCATGAACTTTGACACTGCAGGCTGCCGATCAACCAATTACACCACCACGGTTGTCGGCTAAAAAGTATCAAACGTAACATACTATTAAAGTTACTGCTTTACAAACAAGAGGATGGATAACTGGTTCGTCATATGTCTACAGTTAAAATTTACCAAATACAAAATAACTTTCAGAACTTTCAGTTTATTGAAAGAATTGGTGACGCTGTGAGACATATTATTGTTGTTTTGCAAACATCTAAGCTTAGCCAGCTTTGGGTTACGATAGAAACCTTATCTTAGTTAAAAAAAAATCTTAGTTCAGTTTTCTTATTTATTTGGCCTACTTAATATAAAACCGTATACTTCTACAGTAAAACTGCCCTCTAACTTAAATTTTACACGTGATATTTACAATAACGGGTGCAATTTATTCGGACAGAAACTATTACCATAAAACATACATAACGGTAATAAAAATAATTATTAATGCTAGTTATTTGTTATGAAGATAATTTATAATTAGNACCATAAAACATACATAACGGTAATAAAAATAATTATTAATGCTAGTTATTTGTTATGAAGATAATTTATAATTAGTTTGTTATACTCCATTCATAGTTACTTCCAACATTTCTGAAGCCCTGCTAAAGTTATACTTCCAGGATATTCCTCCGCCTCATGCAATCAAATCTTAGCCAAGTCTTGAAAAATACACCTAAGGGACAACGCATCGCATTCGTGCACACACAGTTTCATAACATTTTTCACGAGGACTTTTTAATACCAGGTGTTGCCAAAACGCCTATTCTCTCCTTGTTTTTATTCATAATAATTAAATACAAAATATTATAATTTATATATTACACATAATTCAAAGTTCAATATAATATCAAACGGGATACCTTTATGATAATACAAGTGTACAACTCTTGTGATATTACATATTTAGGAAACAACCAAACACGCCATAAGTGGGAGATTTTTCAAAGGTTTGATTTAAAAAAAAATGCGAAGAAACCGCCAAAGGAATATACCTCAATTAAGTGAATTGTATCTTTTCCTTGATGATCCTCAAGACCGCGAGTCCGCTTGTGAAAACAAGCAAAAAGAAAGCCGTTTAATTAAGTTTTCAACTCAATAAGAAGACCAATAAAAGCCGAAATCGGCAGCGAAGTTCTGTCTGTCGGCTCTGTCGTTTCTGGCGTGCGCGCGGATAACCGGCATGCCACGGTGGTGCACGCGCGCGATATATTTAACGCGCTTGAAGTGCGCTGCTATTTTCTCCGCGCGAACGATCAGATCGCTATGTTTATGGTCTCCATTCTCCCCGCCTCAACCCTTTCCGCCTTCCTAACTCGCTCGGCTGCGCGTCAAGGAATTTCGCCGTGCCCTCTCTTTCTTTCTTTTCTCTCGCTTCCTGCTGTAACTCGCGAAAGAAATTCTCTCCCGCCTGATGGAACTGGGAAAAAGAAATTCGCGAGATAGTTACGAGGCTTGGAAGTGTCGCCGCATTGTGCATGGCGGAATCAAAAGTCGAGACCCATTGGACTGGGGTCCGAACCACCTTGGGAAAGTCCTCGTATTTAACTGGCGTTTTTTTTTCCGAGCCTCGTTTGTTCTCCGCAGTTTCTTCGTGTTTTTACATGACTGCAATATTTTCGATGGGAAAGTTCCTGGAAGTAATTCGCTTTAGCTAGACAGCACCCAGCTTTAAATCCTTTCAGGCATTGTGGTTGCATCCAACGTTTCTGAAGCCCTGCTAAAGTTCTACTTCCAGGATGTTCCTCTGCCCCATGCAAACAAAGGTTAACCAAGTCTAGAAAGTTACACCAAAGGACAGCGCACTCGTGTGTACTCCGTGTAATAACAATTTATTTGTAAGAACTATTCCATTCTAGGCGTTAGCAACACACACATTTTCTCCCTGTTTTTATTCATATTAAGCGCAGTGGAAATGTAATAATTTTTAGTTAAAATATTAGTAAATGTTAAATTTTTTCAGGTTTGTTTCAAAACGTGTGCAGAAACAGTGACTAGGCTACATATATGGGACGTTCCACAGTAATCACATTTAATCATGTAAACCTTACAAAACATTTAAGGGCATTCAATAAGTGAAATCCCTTAAGTGTGCTAGATATCACTCGGTTTCTATACTGGATTGCATAGTCACAAAAATACCTACAGCAAATAACATAAAACACCAACTCATATTAGTATTTTTTTTGTTGCGATATATGGCATATCACTGTATTTATATTAGTGCCGAAGAAAAAAAAAATGTGTCCGTTGCTACACTTGAAATAGCATTTTCAAACACGTCCCAGAGTGTTAAAGACGAAACAGATGATTGCACATGATACTACCTCTAGCGAAAAGTTTTCAACTGCATACCACCCAAAATTTTCCTGAAACTATCTTGTCCCACAACAACACTACATCTCCCTCGTAGGGGATTGCTCCCACAACAACCTCACATCTCCCTCGAAGAGGATTCCTCCCACAACACCCCTACATCTCCCTAGTAGAGGATTGCTCCCACAACAACCCTTCATCTTCTTCTTAGAGGATTGCTCCCACAACAACTATACATCTCCCTCGTAGAGGATTGCTCCCAGAAGACGTATATCGTACTTGCTCCTATGCCAGCTGAGTTTGAAGGTTGCATGAAATAGGAGCTTCGGAATTATGCTGAGCTAATTTTGCATCTTTTTGTATTTCTTGATAAGTTGCCAGGCAAGAGTAACTTCTGTTTGCTTCACTCTAAATCTCAATCGATATACTTATTTCACTGAATATTGACTTAGTAAGTTATAATCTACTTTTAAATCGGTGGAATGCACCGAAGTTTCACAGCCAGGCTAGTTAAATTAACTAGAAATCAGAATAAATCACTGTTTAGTCAGTAAATACGGGAAACTAAAATTATCAATATAATGTAAGTGGAGCATTTTCAAGTGATTTGTTGTAAATTCGCTGATCCAGAGCAGTTTTAACAGTTTCAATATTAGTGTTGTTGAGCAAATTTGGTGTGTGTTTATATACATAATATATAATATATAACCGTTACTTTGTTTATTTAAGCTCTCAAGTTTAATTGTGTGCATCTCTTAAGTTACCTGCTTACGCTGAGACTTTTCGTAACTTAAATGACTTGAAGCATTGCCAAAAACTCTATGTATAAATTAAAAAATACAATCCTTCAGTCGTACAGCAACAAAACACAACACTTCAGAGAAAATAAAATGTTACGTTTCTACTCATACCTAGAGTATGGTACAGTCCAAGCGACTGNAAAACACAACACTTCAGAGAAAATAAAATGTTACGTTTCTACTCATACCTAGAGTATGGTACAGTCCAAGCGACTGCACCTCGGAACGGAAAATTTTTGTTATAGATTCGTTGAGAACACTTTAAAGATATCACTGACATTTTGTTGCATTTACAAGAGTTATTGAATCACAATTTATGACACGTTCCCTGGGCGACTCTGAACCAATTAAAAACCCGCGGTTAAATAAGGTTTTTTGTGAATAAAACGGGCTGCTCACTATCCCAGGAGCCAATATACAAATTTAGGTTATTGAACCCATGTCATTTTCCTGTCCATAACTTTGCTTATCTTGCACACTACTCATTTTCCATTTCCAGCAGGTCTTGTGATTAGGCAACATGCGCTCTGGGCAAGCCAATTTTAATATTCGGCACTTTTTTTAATATTTAAAATTCATCATTCTGTTTTTATAGCAGAAAGCTTCAAGAAATCGGCACTACTTAACTTCTTAAAGCTATTCAATCTGCAAGTATGTTCTGTTCTTACAGACAAGTTAATAAAGCAACGTTTTCGCCGTTGAGTAAACACAAACACAGAAACATACTTTTTGCAATGGAAATTAACACCTTATAATTCAAAAACCTGTGCGAAATCAGGTGGATAAAATAAATGTTTTTTTGTAGTCTGTTTTCGTGATATTTATTGGCTGTGATCCAAGTAGCCTATCTAGTTCTCTTTCCCGTGCAGGCAGTCCCTACCCAAATTCCTCTCTCAATTTACAATTGGAAGCACTTCCACATGCCAACTTTGATGTTGAATCTATAGCTAACATAATCCACAGTGTCTGAAAAAGGTTTCAATTAGGTANCTTCCACATGCCAACTTTGATGTTGAATCTATAGCTAACATAATCCACAGTGTCTGAAAAAGGTTTCAATTAGGTGAAACGTTTTGATAAAATTTATTATTAAAATGTATAAACAACGTAACTATAATGTACATTCTTCTTTCTTTCTGCCGTAGANCTATAATGTACATTCTTCTTTCTTTCTGCCGTAGATGCGTTTTCCAATGTTTGCAGTCGCATCATTCACCGTTAAACCCTACTTAAAATTCAGGAACAATGAACTTTGTTTTAAAATTAAAATAAATTCTAATTATATTATTCTTTACAGGAAAACCTAGAATACAGTCTTTATTTACGTTCACATTCCCAGCAAATTGATATAATGGTAATAATATAGTAAGGTTTAATACTCGCGTACCAACATTGTATACAATCACAAAATCTTCAGGACTCTCACTTGTCACGTCGTTATCAACTTTGTTAAGCATACGACATAAAAATCTCAAAATCCGAAAAGCTGACGCGTACGAAAAATACCGTCATGTTATCGCAGGTTACATCACGTAACACAAAATATAAAATGCTTATTAATAATATATGTTTCGAAATGTTGATTTATTTTATAGCACATATATTCAATTATTCTAAATTCTAACGCGGAATTTCTGTTAATAACATTTCAGTAATGGAAATTATACGTTATACGTTATGCAATACTTTTTTACAGAAGTCATAGACTACATTTTTTATTATAGTTCTTAAACATGAGTTACTCAATTTAAGTTGTTTTACGTAGTAGTTAAATTAATTAGTTCTGTTGCGTTAAGACGAAGCTGATGATGTTACTAATTCTACAACACTTAATTTTCTTGGAAAACACGTAAATTCACAATTACACTTATAAGTTTTAATTTGATTGGGTCCCCCAACAAACATATGTGGTAATGTACACAGTCCATTTTATGTATCAAACTAATCGTACTATCACATAATAATTAAATTTTAGGTTTGTCACATATACGTCTGATTATTTTACTGCTATTAACCTGTTGGGTCACACATTATTTTCTGAGATGAGATCAAAAGTGTTGAAAACACGAAATTATTTTGGAATGCGCTGTACTTGTGCTCGGAATTTTTCATACAACAAGTGAACAACACGTTGCGTTCTAGACGATATGGGCAATGGTAATTTTTTTTTTTCATCACTGTGTAGCTGCAATTTCTTTGTGCAGTGGTCTGTAGCCACCACCAGCAGATGTAACTGAACTGTAACAGATCTGATGGCTAGGACTCCTCGGCCTCCCTTACGCTACGCCAACATCACGTTCAGCTGTGTAGACTTTTACTCAGCGCGCACTACCCAAGCTACGTGCACAACCGCCGTGGTATCATGTCAGGCATGTTGTTACCGCGGTGGCAGCTGGTCGTACCTCAGCGTGCTGAGAAATGACTGCAGAGCAGTGGTTCTCGACTGATGTGACGCGAAGCGTTGTCAGGTATGGCGAGAATTTCAAGGATTACATTNCGCCAACATCACGTTCAGCTGTGTAGACTTTTACTCAGCGCGCACTACCCAAGCTACGTGCACAACCGCCGTGGTTTCGTGTCAGGCATGTTGTTACCGCGGTGGCAGCTGGTCGTACCTCAGCGTGCTGAGAAACGACTGCAGAGCAGTGGTTCTCGACTGATGTGACGCGAAGCGTTGTCAGGTATGGCGAGAATTTCAAGGATTACATTAAACAAGAATGCAAATTGGGCGCTAGAACCTGTTATTTAGATACTGCGCTTTGTATTATAAACATAAAAGTATTATTTTATAGTTGAATATCTTACAGACATTAAGATATGGTCTGTTCGTGGTTTCTTCACACTTTTTGAAACTAACATTTGAAAAATCACACCATGTATGGCGTGTTTGATTGTTTCCTAAATATGTCACGTATTACAGGCGTCTTATATTTCTGTTTAAATAAAAGCACCGTATTTCAGCTAAAATTACGTTTGTTTATACTCTCTCTATCAATTACAATATTTTATTTATAATTAATGAGAATAAAAACCGGGATAATATAGGTGTGTTGGTAATGCCTAGTAAGAAATAGTTATGTAAAATAGTATTACACTGAGTGCGCAAGAATGCGGTGCGTTGTCCCTTTGGTGTTATTTTCCAGACTTAGTAAAGCCTTGTTTTCATGAGGCGTAGGAATATCCTGGAAGTAGAACTTAAGCAGGGCTTCAGAAAAGTTGGAAGTAACCGTGAATGGACTATAATTACAATTTTAATAGCTGGGAAGTGGGCTTGGAGAACAATTTCTTCGCGTTCATGATTTAAAATCAACGCAATAAGAGACTATTAACCAAAGCTAAGTCTTATATTTCTTAAAACTTTCCCCCGGATGTGCCATGTGAACATATACATATAAGGGCTGTATCCAAATTGAACCGACGAACTTTGGCTGCAGGTTAATCAGGAAACAATAACTTGAAAACATGTATACGACCTATGGTCTTAAGTGAATACTAAGGTCGTTACACATCTTTGAAGTTGTACATGAAACAATTATTTATTGTCAATATTGGAAAACATTTTTAAGAGTGGACACCAAATGTCCGCATGATGGGTAACTGAACCAAGATCTGCAAACACAACAACGCCTGTCGTCATCAAATTATTTCATGTAAATAATGGCGGTTACCACAAGTTTATTTGGAACTTACCTGCACGACACGGTATCATATTTGGGATTTAAATGATGGATTATTAAACCACTTGTCACAATCAATGAAAAATGCCTCTTTGTGTAAGTACCTTAAGCCTAATCGTTTTCGAGTAACTCGTGTTTTACTTTCAAAATACTACTTACCAATAGCTGGCAGGTGGGGTTCGCACAAAAACCAATAACACATCGTTGTGGTTATTAAAGGGAAGGAAATATTCCAAAGGGAGTTACATAACAGCGGTACTTTAATAAACTAGTTCTTCAGTTCTAGCTTCAAAAATGTGTACTTCCCTTATGATTCATTTTAGACCATAGGTAAAAAACATATATTTTCAACTTCTTTTTTCAATATTTATCCGCAGCCGTTGTTGGTCTCGGCTGAATTCAGATACAGTCTATATGAATATATAAATATAGATATCTTAGGTGTGCTGTGACATTTAAAACTTGGCATTTAGTGTGCCTCAAGTAAAACAAAAAGGTTGGAAACTACTGGCTAGAAGGAAGTTCAACTTCCTGATGAAGATATAGGGGTAACACTGTCGACACTTTCAGTACTGGGGCCTTCTGTGGCCTTGTTCGCCAGGGCATTACGTTTATAAGGGCGACCGTTCGAGGCAAACTACAGAACAGGTAAACTTACGGAAACGAAAAGACGTGGTGGTTTTTTTTTTTATTTGTGCGAGATTAGGGAAACAGGTTTCGCATTTGGTTGGGTACACTCTAAATCCGAAACAGTGAGAATTGAGCCAAATCAGTGAAAATAGTGAGAACTGAGCGACTGATATTCAGTGCCTGATAACTTATTTATAATATGGCTGAATTACAACTTATCTATGTGTGATTCCCACTGAATGTCGAGAATTCCGCTGCCGTAGGTCACTTGTTCCCAGTTCATTTCCTTGGTATGCCAGTCGGCAGTAGCTTATCCACTGACTTTCAGTGGATGTTATTTCACTGATTGATATCACTGATTCGAGCTTAGAGTGTAATGGGTGCTGCGAAAGAGTCCATATTGACTGCGCTGCCGGTTGGCAAGCAAGGTACCAGGCGCTCATTGGCTAATGGCGTTGCACCGTGTTGTTGCAGGTTGACGTTATTTTGCTGGCGTGTGCGGTGGGGGTTCGCCGTTCATAGAGTATAACCGCTTTGTGCCTAAACAACGGCATGTCTCACAAATTTATTATTACCGATCTGTAGTTAACGAATTGGAAACCGATTATAATCACAATCGCACAATATTAGTAGTTTATATCAATAACCATCTGAGGAAAAAATTAATTATTTTGCCAAAACAAATTACATTATTAAAAGCTAGTAGGAAGTGTGTAGCAATGGAGTCATACCAGAGGCTTTAGAGAGCCGGAGAGGTCTCAACCCGTTAAGACATTCTTTAATTTACGGTTACGTGTGTTGCAAACAAACAGATTTATGATGCGTGCTGTACTTAAGTCCACACAACACTTGTTTCGTTGTCACAGACAATGAGCTGTACACTATATGATCGGATTCTTCTGGATAAGGTTGATCTCATATTAACTCTGAGCTTAGAAATTGCGCAAAATTTACCACAGTGATGGATTATCATATCAGAAATAAATCCGTACTGTATCAGACAATCGCCGTTTTTGTAGGTGTGCATGCGTAACATGCTGAGTGAGATATCCCAAACGAGTATACAAAACAGAAATTAATGGTTTATTATCTTGCCTTGATGATCAGCAAACTGGGCTGACGGTGGCAATACACAAAACTGCAACAATACGGAGTAAAATATTCTCTTTAACTACCCACATTTCATTTGTTTATTGGGCCTGTAGAAAACCAGACATTTACTCCAATAATTATCTGCTGTAAGGCAGCCAATAGTACGAAAAATAACCCTGTTTATTATATGAAACGTGCTGATAAAACAGTCATTACGTGTACGTAGTATTGTAATTTTGTCACAGAATAACGTTACTGAAATTCCACCGTGACAGCCTATTTGTAAAATTATATGGATTTGCGGATGAAATAAATAAAGGTGAAATTTACTGTTTTTGAACAGGAGGTCTGAAAATTGACTGAGGTACGCAGTTATTAGGACGGAATTATGGATAGTGTATAAAATATTTTTGTTGCGACGTAGTTTTTCTGATATCATGGAAAAGAGAAACGAGAAAGCTCCATCACAAAATTCCGCAATACACAGAACAGAATTATTCCTGTGCCATGGTGGTGTAGTGGTCAGACTACTCGCCTTCCACCAAGGCGAAACGGGTTAGATTCCCGGCGGGGTCGCTCCCGGATTTTTGCATGGGGGAATCGTGCCGGACGATGCTGCTGGTCAGCGGGTTTTCACGGGGATTTCCCGTTTCCCCGACCTCTTCATTCCGGCGCTGCTGTATATTCATCTCGATTTACCCTCATTGGCTTTCAAGACGTTGATGTTAAGAACCGCCCAAATACGAGTATATCTCCACTCGCTCATTGTGCGCCCTGGGCTCCGAACACAAAACCTCAAAAAGATGGCCTCGTGGCATTGCAACACAGCGTGAATCATCCGCCAATCAGCGTATACAGACGAACCTATGGACACGAGCTAAACCAACAGGAAACCACACACTGAACAGAGGTGCCTATCATTTATAGAGCCCATTCCACAACAACATGCAGCAATTCACTGACCGAGTAAGCACACGTCTTCTTTAGTTGTGAATCCTGAGATCAGTTCACAGCGGTTTTCTCAGGCTTTAGGTCAACTGGAGCCTAATTCTTTCAACATCTGATATAAGTTTCCCATCCCTGCTCTACCTTAATCACTGTTATCATTCACAAAAATCCCATTGTTGAGTGAAATGGACTCCTAAGTCGCAAAATATGTACACTACAGATATATAATACATTTTTTAATGGTTTTTCAAGATACATGGAACCCTTTATTCCCTGCAAGACTTCTTCAACATGCGAACTGGCGAATTTTTTGGCATTCTAATGCTGCAACAAATCATTTTAAGTGACCTCTCAATAGCTCACGACTCGCTGCCAAGCGAATGTCTTTTAAATCTGTTAATTTGATTCAAGAAGCCATTCGAGGATGAAGATATTTTTGTGCGGAGCTAATTTAGCTTGGGTTATCTTNTCTGTTAATTTGATTCAAGAAGCCATTCGAGGATGAAGATATTTTTGTGCGGAGCTAATTTAGCTTGGGTTATCTTGGCTACCGCTTCTATTTTGCTCCAACCATCACATGACGGGTTATTTTCCTGTCAATTTAGGCGAATTATTGTGCATATCCTGGATTACGTTCTTCCAGGATTATGTTAGCGTTTGACCTGTGCCTTTTTAAAAGTACATTAATTTTTTTTTCATTCATGTTGCACGGTACAACTACCTGTTTTCTCTCATTTCTGTGAAACGGAATTGCTTTACTTCTGTGCTTTAGACTATTCGCTGATCTCGTCTTACGGTTCATTTTTAGGGTGATAGCGAACATGTGGCTTTCCTTGAGTCTTTCTCAATGGCACAGATGTGTCCTGGAAAACACTCCAGGCTATAAATATGACAATNCATGTGGCTTTCCTTGAGTCTTTCTCAATGGCACAGATGTGTCCTGGAAAACACTCCAGGCTATAAATATGACAATTCATTAAAGTAAGGCGAAGTTTGATATTAATTCCTACTTACATCGCTACTTTTAACCGATGGTCAGTTTATACTTATAGCAAGGCCGTCAAATGCTAGAAAAAATGGCGTTTATTTATNTCGCTACTTTTAACCGATGGTCAGTTTATACTTATAGCAAGGCCGTCAAATGCTAGAAAAAATGGCGTTTATTTATTTAAATTTGCTACTTTCGTTTTCCTGTTACTGTAAGTGTAGAATATATATTCGACTGTGGCTTATCAGTTCTTAAGATTTTTTTTTTGCCGGAAGCCGATTACTGTGATGTGCGTTTCCTTATAATTAAAAAGCCACGCGTATTTTTGCCTTGAATAATATTCGATCCCATTACCAATCGTAACAAAAAGTGGTTTTCCACGTAGGTTACTGATATCGGCAAATGGGTACATGATTGAAATTCGTTTTCCATGGCTTTAAATCATTCCCATGAAAATAAAAGTCTCATATCAATTCGTAAATGTATAGAAAAATCGAATATTGTATAATTACAATACGTCTTGAATACTACAATTTAAACTGTCCCCACGAAGAAGAGATGTCTGCTTTCGAATAAAATGAATCATTTCTTAAAGATGCTGAGACGTAAATTTATCTTTTAAAAGGCATAACCCTGCGACGTAGACTGCATATCCAAGAGTATGGAAAGAAATGGAAGAGGCAGAGAATTTAAAAATTTTCTTTTCGAAGAGAAGCAGAATTGATTAATGATTTCCTTACTCTCTTCCCTTACCTCTGCGCCTAAGATTCCGTTCTTCGCTTGCTTTCCTCCCCCCTACTTTTTTTCCGTACGCGCGGGGTGTTTTTATTGATGAAGAAGAGTTTCTCCCTCTGGGCGAACGACTTTAAACCTTTGCTCCGATAAATAAGGGAGGAAAAAAAGAGGGAAGAAGCATGACTTAATGTTACCAAACACGACAATCAAAGTTTATATTCCCAGGACTTGTTGACGAAGGACAAGGGGAGCACAGGACGAGAAGGACCTCTTCTCCGGCAGTCGGTGACATTCAGCCCTGAGACGCAACAATAACAACGATCACGGGAGAACTAGAGTTTCCCCTCTCGGGAAAATATACGCTCTTGGAATTTACGTGCTCAAGGAGAATTTCGCAAACCACTGGAAACATTCCCTCGCAACCTCTTATACGGCAATTCTTTTAAAGGGCCCTTAAATATAAAAAAGAAACGTTTTTTCAAAATGTATCCTCATATTTACCTGTTTATCTTAAGTATAGGAATATATTCATTTTAATTTAACTTTAATATTAAATATGATAATTTAACGATTCATCTTAGTAGTCTGGTGAGATTATTTAGGCTAAAAACGATATAACATAATTGGCGTATTAATCTATAACTTCCTTCCACTGTTTTTATTCTCCTCTTAAATTAGATAGCGAAATCGATATAAATGTAGTTATGGGATTTCGTCAGTTTGCTCGACGCAATTCCCATTTACAGTTAGCGCTGTGTGTAATAAAGAAGTTTACATANTTATGGGATTTCGTCAGTTTGCTCGACGCAATTCCCATTTACAGTTAGCGCTGTGTGTAATAAAGAAGTTTACATCTCCTGAAGCACCCTCCAAAGTAGGTGTTTTTCCGAGAAATGAAATAATTTATGGACACATTATTATTTATAAAAGGGAGAAATTCTTGATACATGTAAAATAAAATTTCAAAGCTAGAAATATCACGCAATANTTATGGGATTTCGTCAGTTTGCTCGACGCAATTCCCATTTACAGTTAGCGCTGTGTGTAATAAAGAAGTTTACATATCCTGAAGCACCCTCCAAAGTAGGTGTTTTTCCGAGAAATGAAATAATTTATGGAAACATTATTATTTATAAAAGGGAGAAATTCTTGATACATGTAAAATAAAATTTCAAAGCTAGAAATATCACGCAATANACATTATTATTTATAAAAGGGAGAAATTCTTGATACATGTAAAATAAAATTTCAAAGCTAGAAATATCACGCAATAATATGGTATATTTTACTATCTCCTTTCAAATTAAATAATGATAATTATTTATTGTTCGTTTATCAAGTCTCTAAAATCTCTTGCTAAGCAACGTCATGGAGCGCCGTTTCACGTTTTCAGGGGAAAAGACTAAGAGAGTGTCGTCCAAGAGCGTTGGATAAGAAAACTGGCTGATTTATTTTGAGTTACGTAATTTTAAGCTAACAAAATAAGATCACTGAGCTCCTGCGTTACTCAGTTTTCAATGTCAACTTTAACTGATTCTGGAACGTGCAAATGAAGTTAACTGGAACAATAATACTATAAAGAAAGAAACTGAAATGTACTATGCTATCTATTTTTAGTAAAACTTAGGAAAATTTTTACTACAAATATGTATGGCATTTTAATCTAGTGTATGTTAAGGTTCAATATTTTTAAATTTTCAAATTAGACTTTCTTGCTGTATTTTTGCATATATAACTTAATAATGAAACCATGTGATATTGCAAATTTATGTTATTGAATTTCCAAAATTTCTTGAAATACGAACACAATATGTAAAACTCGTACAATTTATATATATATATAATACAACAGTGAAATTATGTCCTTATCAAAAAGCCTTAAAATGTTTTCTATCTCAGCTCGCAGGAATCATAATTATCTTAAGCGTTTCCATATTTATTCTTTTATTTTTCTAAACAGAAATACAATTACGTATATNGCAGGAATCATAATTATCTTAAGCGTTTCCATATTTATTCTTTTATTTTTCTAAACAGAAATACAATTACGTATATCGTGAAAGAAAATCTGTCTCATTGTATGCCAAACAATTTGGGGCAGCTTGATAGTAGCTAGTTGAAATTTTTCAAANCGTGAAAGAAAATCTGTCTCATTGTATGCCAAACAATTTGGGACAGCTTGATAGTAGCTAGTTGAAATTTTTCAAAAGTCCTGCTTACGATCTTTCTTCTCATTGTGGGTCTTTCCGTAGTATGTAAAATGTACAGTGATATGGGTCTAATCACATTATTTGTACATCATTCAAATGAAAACGTGAAATTATTAGAAACCTAAATATGTTACTAATTTACCAGTTCTTACTGAAATGTGTATAAAGATAGCAAACAACTTAATTTGTCATTAATTAAAACATAACACTCATAGTGCGACGTCAAAAATTAAAACTATTTCACTTAATTCACAGCCAACTTAATCTGCATGCCAGTTAACATATATGTAGTTAATGGGCAAGTGACTTTGTAAAAATGATTTAAAAAGTACTCACTTCAACGTGATATCAGATACGGCAAGGAAAGAAGTAGTTCCATCTATATGTTTCTCGTGTTAAACAGTTCGAATCGGACATTATAATTACTAGGGAACGAAAATTACAGATTTTGTAAGAGCGACACTGCGGATCATAATGTAAGTTAATGAGAAAATTCTTATAATCAACTCTTCCAGCCGAATAAGAAACCAAATGGTATTTGGTTAGGAACTAGTATGATTACGAGTAATAATATTCGATAAGCAAAAACATCAACAATTTACAGTGCATTTTCTAGTGACGAGGACATCAGTGAGTGGCAATGGATGGGACGTGACTCTCAGTGTGGAAAATTTGCCTCCTCGAAACACTGAGAGTTAGTTTATTAACTTTCTTATTTCCATAGTTCCCTTCAATCCTACGCAAAGCGCAATGCCTGAAAAGATAAGCATGTATCAAGGTAGTCAGCAACAGTAATTGTACCAATCTAAAGAATCTTCTAAAACGTGGTGGAAAATGTATACATATTTTCGCTAATAGGCACACATTAATGTGTGACTTTTGCATTCACATGACCGTCAAAGTTCAATATCTCTTAATTTTAGAACAGATAGGGAAAGCAGATTATAATCACGTTTCTCAGACTGTGCCAGGCAATTAAAATAATTAATACAGCACTACAGAATTTCTTTACAATTATTTATTTACGTTTATATATAAGTTAACAGTCTATTTTTATTCACCATTTCAAGATGTTCGCTTAGCAAAAAATAGATTACTAACAAAAAAAAATTAAAGGAAGATATTGGAATGAGAATATATCATGTTTACAAAACCATAAATACGGATTCTGAAACAGGTGAAACTGTAGTTAAATTTTCAGCAGTGCTTGTTACTATCTCATGAAAGGCCATAAATTTTTTTAAATAACTGACATAAGATGAATTCATGTAAAAAGCAAACTAATTACATACAAGGATAATCATTTTATGCATCTAAAAATCTACAGCTGTTATAATTGTGACCTATTTTGTATCCCTTATAATTAAAAATGCTTTAATTATTCAATTGCTTCTAGTGAAAAATCACAAAACCTGATACGAATTTTGCGACATAAGATAAAAATTTATGCTTACAATAATTATTTAAAATTTATTTGCAATAATTTTCTACGACGTAAATTTGATAATTCAAGGTTGTCGTCACTGAAAAGAGAGTGTACTGATGTGCGAGTGATGCAATGGGTCATTTAGAACACGCGTTGGAGACATTTGTCGCAATTCTGTTTAACGCCACCACTAAACATGATGTCATAGCTAGCCTGAAATTGTGCCGTGGAAGCTCGTATTAGCGCTGGCTGCAGTTTTTATTCGTCTGTTAGCTATCCGGCTGTGAGGTAGCTATAGAAGCATCACTGTGAAGATTAGCAGTCATAAAAATTCAATGGACGTCTTTGTTTTACGTTCAAACTTAATGGGACTGTGGATTTGATCTTTTAATGACCTATCATTTTGAGTTACAGGGATGTGACGAATGTTCCTAAATTGGCAATGGGAGAAAAAGTATTTGTGCAGGGACATAAAGATGTATGAAAACTAACAGATTAAATGTGTCTCGGTTACTCTCAGCCTTATTGTAATTATTATGTTGCTTAATGTTAAAGCCACCCTCTTTCTTTTCCATCCTCATTTGTGCCCGATTACAAATTATCACCGTCCTTGTTCGTAATACACAAACATTTTTAAGACAGATTCTGTGATATACATTTTTATTTTTTGTTATTTAAACATATTCTTTACAAATACCACACCACAGTTGCAACTAAAATGAAATCATTTGCTACAGGGAAAAATTATAAACTCATTGTGAAAATGAAGTAAGGAAAATTTATGGCCAAATTTTTCGTTTATTACAGCAAGGTTACAGCCATATATCCAAGACATGTAGTTTTACATAAAGTATATTATTGAAATTTAGTAGGCAAGGAAACCTTCCCTTGAAAGTTTTCCAATGTAACAGAAAGAGAGTTGTATTTACCAAACTCCTTGGCCATAACTAACGATTTCACTCCAAACTATAATTGAAAATTTAAGATTACCACAAAAATGGTCAGGTGTCCCAAATTCGCAAACCTAAATTTGTTTACAACTAATGGAAAACGTAAAGACTACCATAAAACGTGCTTGAGAAGTGCTCTTAATATGCTACTCATAACAATTAAATATATTTTCAATGGATTAGCAATACTATAACGACATTGACACGAGATTTTTCCTCAAATAGAAGCAGAGTCATAATTAATACATTAAAATTCATAATTGTGACTGGACCATCATCAGCGTTCTAGCGCTTCTAAGTTTCAGGTACGCACACTTAGTCCAAATAACGACTTTTATACTAGCAAAGGAACTACCACACATTTTTACTTATGCCACTGCTAAGAACATGGCAAAAAAGCAATATGTAGCTTTTAGATGCAATCTTACACTACTTTACAATAAGCTGTACTACGGACTACCCAAATATATTAAGGTAATCTACAAGTATCCAGACGTCCTTCTAAACTTATAGAAATTGTTGATATTTTCTGTGTTCACGCTTCTAGAACTCTGTATCTGTCATTGAAGACAGCAAAGTTCCAGATTTCAATCCCGGGAAAGCCATTTCTTTGCGTGTGCGCCGGCGTAAGTATTCTTACGGGTTTCATTTATTACGTTAATTTTCAGTGTTTGTATTTGTCAGTGATTGTAATTTTTTGGTATTTAACACGCCCTGTACTGTACATTTAACACACATGCACTGTAAAACTTGTTAAGAATGTTATTTTTGTCTGGGCATTTATAAAAGTAATATCAGATTTGTAAATGTTTTTTTGTGTTTATTTATACATGATGGAGAAGCCATTTCTTGTGTTACGCAAATATTGAATTTCAACCTTCCCTGATGTATGATATATATACGTTTTTTTCTAAGGCGGATGGTTTTCAATTTTTGTTAATTATTTCAATATTTATAAATTTTTCCAATTTGATGTTTAAAATTTAAAAAATAATGTAATTTTTAGAATGTAAGCTTCAATAAGTCTGTGAGTTTAAAAGTGGACAAGAAGTTGTTAACAAGCCAAGTCATTTGGACAAAGATCCTTCCACCGAACCACAGAATGCCTTACAACACGAAAGCGGAACATCTGTTCTTTCTGCAAACTTCAGATCCACACGCTAGCGAAAAAGTCTCACTTGGAGGCAGTATGAGAGAACGTTATTCCTTATTCAATGCCAGATAGAGACTCAACAAGTAAATAAGATTTCGCAGCACGCAGTAGTGAATCATATATGCAAGAGTTTGTTACAATACTCTCTTGAAGCCAAAGAGTGACGCATTGTGTTCACATCGAAGGTACCGCCAAAACTTTTCACAGCTCTACATTCATTTTCTTTGTGAGTAAAACACGTGCATGCTTAACTACAATCTCACACCAATATATTTTCAGCGTGTGTTTCTGGGATCTCGTACGGTATGTGGTTTTATATTAGCAAATATGGAGAAGGTTCGAGATTTTAAAACACATGTACCGTAAACCGGGGCTACTTTGCTCCTACGGGGGTTACTTTGCTGCAATGAGAGTATGTTTCAGAGATCTCTGGCGAGCTCTCTAGCGACCACTGTCGATTGCTTGTACCGTGACAACATAGATGGTACCACATGGCATTAAAATAAGTCGCTATGTACAGCAAATGGTTGGTACCCATTAATAGTCTACATACACAATGCTAGAAGACTGACTTTGCTCCAGTAGATTTTTCTATAACATTTGTATAGATTTACGAACTGGAGCAAAGTAAACACCCCTATAGGTTATTTTTCTCCACCTTAAAAAATAAATAAGAAATAAATGTGTTTTTCAATGTCCCATAGATAGGGACACCCGATTTTCGTGAAAATATTGCATGACCAGTTGTATTTCATAAATTTTGGCTCAGATTAACTTTTGTAACTGGGTGATTTACGTATTACACGATTTAGATGTATTGCGGCGAATCATAGACGTACAGTGTCGGGGTAACCTAATTATGACTGGCCAGTCAAGTAAGGAAACGTTTTCTCACAAAGACACGCGGCCAATAAGAAAAAGAAAACTGCTGATTTGCCCGTAGTGTATTGCAATATAACATGCTCGGAAATCGTTTTGCAAAATTCGGATATCCCTGCTTGTAAATAACTTTTAATATATTAGTTGAGATGTTTAGATATTCATTGAAAATTCACAATGCTTTCTTTACAAAAGTCAAAAATATTGGAGCAAATTAGTCCTGTTTAAGGTATACGAGTTACATTTGCAACTTGATTGTAGTTCATTAAATTGACTTTGAAGGACTCTACGTCTATAAGTAACTTGCAAATAAACAGGAATAGAATACAGGGCTGGTGTTTTTGGAGTAAAACTGATTGTATGGCGAACAGCAGACAATGAGCAGAGAGCTGATTCTCGAGAATTGGTAATGATCATGAGCCATCTTTCCAGGGCGTGATGACATTTAGTTAGGGCGCGTTTTCGGAGTTAGGCACATACGTGGTATTTTAACTTCTGTGACCCTGTAAAGAACTTCAAATAAAGCGTCATTATTTGGTGAAATTTACTCTCACCTATCATATCGAGAATGTTCGGGAACTCAGTGCCCAAACTCCAGACAGTTTCTTTGGACCAATAGTAACCCAAGTTCTGTACACTCATATTCGAAAACGTATTTTTATACAGAATAATTGTGTTCAACGTTACCGCGTACACCACCTGCAGAACAAGGCGGTGTGATTATGCATGAAGGACAAGTTTCCTAGGTCGTAGGCACACGACACTAAATTATTTTGAACACAGCATTGGACGCCTACTTCCTTTGCAACTTGTCCTACACGCATGATTCTGCAGGTAGTGTACGCTGCAGCTTTGAAGATAATTAAATCATATAACAATTATTTTCCGGATATAAGCGTATATGTCTTTATTCTGTTACCATTGGACCAAAGAAAGCATGTCTGGAGTTTAGGCACTGAGATCCCGAACATTATGTACATATGTGTATATATTTATGCACACATGAAAAAGTCCGTGATTCCATTCGTTGCGTCTCTTAACAAACACGGCAAATATTTCAATCAAGTGTTGACATTTTATCGTATTCTCGATAGCTTTCGAGGCGTATCAAAGAAGTTTCATGCCAAAGGAAAAGTCAGAAGAATATGATAAAAAAAATAATCTTAACTTTACTGACTCATCGTAACGCGAATTTCCCAGGTCTCTCATCCTCGTGCATTCTTCTATGTTCTGCGCTGATACGTAGCAGCGAGGGGAATGCAGTCGGTCTGCCCCTGCGGACAGCCATCTCGGCTTTCCAGCATGACACGAGCGCGCGGCGTGTTCAAGTGCAGCCCTGGGGCGGTCGACTAGGGGGAGCACAAGTGTTCCGCGGCTGTGGTGCTGCGCCACACACAAAAAAAAATTAATATAACCCTGAGGAGTTGAAGTATTTCTCTCTCGAGATGTCGAGGGGCGTGTCGTGGCGAGATGTTTGCACTGCGTGCAGGCCCTCGGGCGCCGACGTTCATGCATCGTGTGCTTTGTTTTCCGGCCTTCCGCGCGTGTAATACCGCTTCTGAAAATACTAGTTAGGTAGTACCATAAAGCTGCGAGTCGATTATCATTTAAATGGTATATCGCAAATCACTAAGAGGTAACATCCTGATTTATTTTACCCTGCAATACTGCCACACTATTATATATATGCATACCTTAAAATCTCTACTATTTCTAGAGCATCTCATCTGAACCAGCAGAAATGTAACATTACTTTCCATGCATTGTTTGCTGCAGCTAGTATGTTATTATTGTTGGTTTTCTCTAATTTGCTTAGCAGTGTTTATGTGATAAACAAGACCAGGTGGTCTTAACCCGACCCCAACACTAAAAACCTTATAGCTACTCTTAACGTGTATTTTCATTTGAGAATATTATGAAAAATAAATTCATTAACTCGTCTCTTCAGTATTCCAAAGCGCAAATTAGTTTTTAAAACTATATGCAAACGTAAAAATCTCTCGAAATAAAATAATAATTTTCTCTACAGGTTGCATTATTTCAGTGGCTAGAAAAATTATTTTATTACTTTGAATTACATACTGAGCTGTAGCAAATATGCCTGAAAATGTACCATTTTATGAAATAAATTGAAGGTCACTGACAAGGTATTTAACCTTTACAAATATTCGCGTAAATTCCTCCATTGTTGTTCATTCCACATTCTGCGATAAAACAGCGAAGAAATATTAATTAATTTGAACTAGCGCGAAAAATAAACTTAAGGACGTCTTCTTGTTGTGGAATTTAAGTGAATCATTATCAGTGATGACATGCCTAATATTTTTTCCCGTAAAAGTATTAACACTGACTGATATTCATTTCAAAGAGTTTATTTTTATTTGAAGTTTTAGGAAGGCGGAAGGGGGAAGAGGAGAAACTATGGATGAAAAATTAAACCTGTAAAAATTGGCTCATTACTGTCACATAAAACGATTTACATTGCCACAACTGCTAATAAAGCTGCTTACAGCTGCTTAGCATTTCACCATTTACAAAGGAGAAAAACCTTCCCATTGCTATAAGTACTAATTTGCCGGCTATCAGATGAGAAACGTATTTATCCTACCAGTGTAACGCCTTAAAACATCTGAAAGCGAGAGGAGCTCACAGCTTGAAAAAACCGTTTCAGAATCTATCGAGTTCAAAAACATCGTGTCAGTGAGGCAAGAGTATAGTGTGAAAGCTGTCGAAAAAGACACTTTCTTTACTAACTGATAGAATATTACTGGCTTTTGGCCATTGTCTGGATTAATATCTGGGCTTCCAAATTGATTTTTCATTAGATGTAATCGAAAGGTAAGATAACTTACGAAACGAAAAGTATAAAATTCATGACATAATGTGAAAATGTAGTGATTCTTTCATTATTTATACTGCTAATCTGCAGAGTCTCAGTTCACACGAAAGTGAATATGTTCCACAGAAAATTAATATGTGGCTGGTTTTGTACACAGTAGTGCCAAAGTCCTCCCATGCTGTAATTCCTCAACAATTTTTCACCTAGTCTAGATTGCAAGATGTTTTTTCTTTAAATGTTCCTCGCAATTTGTCTTGTAGTTACTATTGTTTGACGGGAATAATACCAAATACACAACCAGCAACTCACTTACCACTAGAATGAAACAAAATATTCAGTACGTGTAAGCTCAATTGCCATGTTGAAATGTTTCAGGTGGTTATTCGCATTGATAACTTACCGGTCTTTAATACGTATACCAAGTAGGCTATATTTTACTGTCTTCTACCTACTCAATAACTGGTAATTTTTGCATTGGTTAACGTTTGTATTCGAAACATTTTTTCCTCTGTGGAGCGAATCTCGGTGACTGCGGTACTAAACTTTCGCAATTGATTGACTGATCTGTGGGCTGTGCCACATTGACGATAGTCTAATCTCACAAAGCAAACAGACGAATAATAATTTGAATTACAGCATGGTAGAAAAATAAAAACCATAAAATGGTTTTCGATAAAAAAATATTTAACAGTTTTAAATTAGACGCTGAGCCAGCTTCCGGAACATTGATCGGCCAGTCAGTGAGTGAACATATGCATCAAATGAGATATGACACTATTTTGGTTTTGCGTATATGCTTACATTGTGACTCAAGCAAGTATTCCTCCAATGAAACACTGTATCTCATGGTTCCCTGTAATTGCAGGAAAATGAACATCTGCAAGGCTGCCAGACATTGACATCGGTGTCTAGAAATGTCCTACATCTTCAAAGGAGTCATATTAACATAGTTAGAATACATAGCATTTAAGAGTATAGCGCTTAAATAGCCGCTTATTTCGCGTACTCCAGTCGTATACGTCACCAAAATGGCGTCACTAACCAGCAACATGCCACGATGCGGTTCGCCAATCAGTGCCTGGTAACCTAGCAGCAAGGCGTAGCCCAGCCAATAAGGAAAATCTCTCAGTGCGCAGTAGCCAGTCAGACACAAGTCTCATTCCCAGATTCCCCGGCACTCAGGCAACAGGTATGCGCACATCGAAGGAACATTCACGTCATTTCGCCACTTTATACTTATCTACTCTGTGGCTAGGATTGCATATCAGCAGAGATCAGAATTACCATCAGCATGACTAAAACTTTTGTGAGCACTGAGTCAGTGACAGAGTGAGTCGGAGAACTCTGTATTTAAGAGATCTCGTCGTTTTTGGGGTCTTGGCATAACCGTGGGAGGTAAAATACAAATCTTTCATAACTTCAGTGTCTGTGCTATGCCAGTGGCATCAGAGAATACAGTCAACGCGAGATGCAAGTGCTGGTAAAATGGGCTCCGTTGCAAACAATACTGGCGGGAAGTCATTCCCCAATGAGCACATACACAACGTCTCGCCAGGTGGTGGTTTCACAAATAAAGAATTTGTGTCCTAGTGTGCAGTGAGAGTTCCATAATTATTTACTGATCAGACTATCCACCTCACATCACGACGGAAAGGATTCTATTCCCGGCAGGGTAAGACTCGAATGTTTGCACGTCGTAAACGTGATGGACGTTGCCACTGGTCGGCCGATTTTCTCGGGGTATTCCCGTTACTCCCTACAATGGTACTCTGTCGCTGCTCAGTCTGCATCTCACTTCATCCGATTCAGCGTTGAAGACGTAAGCTGTTAAGGGCGCTAACTGCCCAAGCCTTAAAACCGAGCCCAAAATTTCAGTGTTATTGCTGCCATAAAATTTTTTTTCACTATTTCTAAGCAGTGTGCTTATGAATATCGTTTAAAATATTTTATAAATGCGAACAATAGCTTCTCCTTTCTGTTTACGTCCCCAATGTGCATTTCTTAAATTAAAAGGCCTATTAAAAATTTTACCATAATTTTGAGTTAAGAAAATTTTGGTACAGGTGACATGCAACGCACATTTGTCTTTATTATCGCTCCATAAATTGATAGTGTCACTACTGCAAGTCCTATAAGTCGAGTCGACGAGAGAAATACTGCACGTCAGTTCAATGATTTGCGCATAAAGGCAACTAGACATTCAATGCGCGTACATAGCTCGGCCCTAACGTGTCCATGCTTCTAGGCCTCGGACACGCAAAATATCTCCAGCCGTATGACACCTTAAATTGAACCTATCCCCTCCCCCTCGGCGTATTCTTCTTCGTGAATCGTCTTTCTAGCTTGTTACTATATGTAAAAAAAATTCCGAAAGTACCCCTATACCCAACTAGCTGTTCACCTAAAATCGCAGAAAATACAAGACAATGGAACTCCGAATTAATAAATACGTCACAGTTATTAATTCTGCCAAAATTATGCAAAAAAAAAACAATATTGTATCATAAATACCAGTATATAGTTCTCTTGCCATGTTTTATTGTTGTGTAAAGTCAATAGATAATGGCCGCTCACGACAAAGTGAGCACTTTTGAAATCAACCTTAAAAAAAGTCACTGCCCCTGCCTGTAAATATTTAAACGGGAACACTGAGTGACATGCCTCAAGTAAAGTTGGAAACTGTGGAGGGGAAAGTAGTTCAATATCTTAACGTCGAATAAAAAGTGTAAGAAAACAATTTGTGATATCTTAATTTATTTATTTTATTTTCTATTTATTTAAACACACCAAAGTGTAAAAATAAGCAGATCAGTAAAATATTTAGTTCTATAATTAATTTCATAGTTTCACTTAACCGAGGCATGAATTAAGTGATGAGGCCCATGACAATGTTAATTATACATTAGGNTAATTAATTTCATAGTTTCACTTAACCGAGGCATGAATTAAGTGATGAGGCCCATGACAATGTTAATTATACATTAGGCGGAAGAATACGCAACGTGCATACAAAGTGTATCTTAAGTATGGTTTTCAAAAATTCTCATTTAACCGTGAAAAGCCTTTAGTTGGGTGGGTATAAGAGTACTTTCGATATATACAGGATATTCCGCCTAACGTGGACAGCCCCAAAATTTCCGGAACGGTTGCAGATCACAAAATGCGGATGTCGCTAAATGAAATTTCGCATGGGCGAAAGTAATTTGCTGCAAAGTTACTATTCGTAACTGGTTTATGGACGGAAATAATTAAACCACATATGTTTTATTTCATTGGCATATGAAAGTAGATGTAAAGAGAAATTCCGTGATATAGCATTTGCAATGGAAAGTAACACAGAAACGCCAAGAAATAATGTGCAGATATGATTAAGTTAGGTGGGCCGGTAGCATGGGNGAAAGTAACACAGAAACGCCAAGAAATAATGTGCAGATATGATTAAGTTAGGTGGGCCGGTAGCATGGGGTAGTGAACCTGTACTCGCAGCTGTAAGCAAGCAATACGCGCCTTGACTCATACTGGCGGGACCGCTTCCTAATAGCAGCGCAGCAGCAGTTCACGTAATCTGTTATGGTAAGCGGTATTGCAGTGTGTAGCTGTACATACGTTTGAAGTTCTTTTATATTTTGCATGAGGATGCGATTGCATTTCTCCTTAGGTTGGTTTGTTCTATTTTTGTTGTGCATCTGTACGCACACGTTGCTCAGTACAGTTAACGACTAGGAAACAAATCTCCTTAATTACGTTGATATCTGAATAAAATGTAATGCATTGAAATCAGACTTGCGCTCACATTGCCCGTCNCAAATCTCCTTAATTACGTTGATATCTGAATAAAATGTAATGCATTGAAATCAGACTTGCGCTCACATTGCCCGTCTTCCCTCCGCTGCGGTGCTCTCCTTTGTCAAATATCGGATTCCGTGCCCCTTGCCCCATTAAGATAAGCGCTACGCTGCTATAAGGAAGAGGTCCCGCCAGGCGGAGTCATGTATATATATGTATATGTATGCATATATATTAATGTATAGGTATGCATGTATATGTATGCATTTATATATGTACGNCAAATCTCCTTAATTACGTTGATATCTGAATAAAATGTAATGCATTGAAATCAGACTTGCGCTCACATTGCCCGTATTCCCTCCGCTGCGGTGCTCTCCTTTGTCAAATATCGGATTCCGTGCCCCTTGCCCCATTAAGATAAGCGCTACGCTGCTATAAGGAAGAGGTCCCGCCAGGCGGAGTCATGTGTATATATATGTATATGTATGCATATATATTAATGTATAGGTATGCATGTATATGTATGCATTTATATATGTACGTATGTATGCATATATGTATGCATTTATATATGTACGCATATATGTCTATATGTATGAATATATATATATATGTATGCGTATATATATGTGTGTATGCGTATGTATATGTATGCGTATTTATATGTATGCGAATTTATATGTATATGTATATGTGTGTACGTGTATATGTATATATGTATATGTGTGTATATGTATATGTGTATGTATATGTGTGTATGTATGTATATGTGTATGTTTATATGTAAACAAGCTAGAAAAATCAGTATCAAATTGCGGGGGAAGATTCCGGTTAAGTAGCATTATAATCACTCTCTTTCAGTGAGAAGTACACTTTCGTAAGCAGAAAATTTTCTCATAGTACAACGCCACCGGTAAACGATCGAGTAGGTCTACATGAAACGAACTGAAGTCACATTCGTCTTCTGTATACGTGCCAGTTCTGTGTGGCCGCCATTCTGCGTCCCCCGACGCTTCATTGGCGCGTAACTTAGTTACAGAGGCAGGGGCGACGAAGACGGCGTGGGATCGCAGCAAACGGGTGCGAGCACCTAGCAAACGGATCGGGACGGAAATAAAGAAGACTGGGATAAGAGGACGAATGGGAAAGGGAAGTGCTGGTAGGTGGGTATGGAAGTGACGACAGATGTTCGTGGGTCGTTATTTTGCTGACACTTTGAGGTATTTTCCGTATCGTGTCCCGGGGAACGCTGCTGTGAACAACTCTTTCGCCTTGAAGAAAAGACATACAGGCACGGATATATTCCCAGCATTTAGAAATTTGTCGATAAAGCCCGTACAAAATGCTGCATAACTAAAAAAAAGTATCTGTAAAAAACGTTCTATTACTGCTGGGATATCGCTTTCGATATTGCATCCTTCATCATGAGAAAGGAATAATTTCATTTTCACAGACAAGTTAATAGTGTACTTTGTCAACTAACAGCCGGAAATTATTGAAGTTTGTAGAGTATATCTGTCTGGTAAAGTGTGAAACAGTATGAACTAAGATAATACTTGTTAAAAATTGTAGAAACGTGTCCGTGACGTAACTTAAAACTGCTTGCAGTCAAATAAGAAAATGACAGTTCCAAAATACACGCTGCCAGTAACAAAAAGAAGCTGCAGTTGTGTACAAGGTTTTTGAAACATAGCATCTGCCTAAATCTTTTCGTGAACATTTGGTGTTCATACGCACCAAGTTTTTTTTTGTTGTTGTTTTTTTGTTTTGCATTTTGAAACTACGTTTTTATATGTGCTGCCTTCGTTGTTTTATAGGTAAAAGAAATTCACCCTGGCCGTAGCATTTATAATCCCCACAGGAATAATAGTTTTATAATTTTCATATTGTTTATATAATTACACGCGAACCTAAAAATCTGAATGTGTAAAAGCAGACAATGGAAATTTAATCAGACGCCCGTTAAGGTTTGCAATTCGAGCGTCCGGTAAAATAATCAACCTTGAATTTTTAAAAAATATAATTTTAAATTAGTTACTGTAATAAATCAAATATACAAAGTTTTTGAAATTATCTCGAATGCTTATAGATTTAATAATATCACACATTTAAAAAATATGCTTAACTTATTTAAAGAAAATGTTTTTGTATTATGTGTATATACGATCGGGCAATATCATGACGTATCCCCCCTTCCCCTTCCACAGGAAGAATGTCCTTGAAACTGGAGAAGGAAAATAAGGGCGTCAAGAGATACTTTTCCGGTTCGAAAAGCAACGTTGGATTGGAATTTTAAAATGACGACAAAAGAAAAAGGGAGATGTAGCAAGGGGCAAAGGGTGGAGGGCGAAAATAAAAGATGTAGTGATTGATTTATGACACAGTAGACGTGACGGGCACGCTGAATTTTTGGCAGATATTCCAAGGGAAATAAATGTTTTTGCTAGACAGCAATATTTTCTGAAAAGAGAAGAGAGTTTTTCCTTAACAGACCCTATTGAAGGATATTAAAAAAGACGATTAACGAACATGCCTATCCTTTAAAAAATAGTATTATTGCTTTATCCTGTTAAAAAATAAACAATTAAAATAATAAGTCGAAAGACTCATTTGTCGCCATTCGTTTATTTAAGGGACGGTGATATTTTGTGAATAGATCTTAAAACAAGCCAAACTGTAAATATGTGTACACGTAAGTCACGTCTGCTATCGGATTACAGTTTATTGGACAAGCCCTCGGGAACTCTCAAGCGAATAACACACCTTCAAGGAAAGAAGCACCGGATACCGTGTTACCTGCCCTGATATAAGATTGGCCACTCATTCAGGCAGCAGCCAATAAAGAGAGTTGAAGTTTGAGTTGGCGTGTGGAGTATAGTTTCACAACAGAATATTGAACGAGATGAATTTTCTTGTATTTGCTGATTATTAATAGGATAAAAATACCTGCATAAGAAGAGACATCTGATTTTGGCTAAAAGTATACCGTGCTGTCTAGATTTCAATATCCTAAGTGCACACGCGAAGTTTTCATTTGGTCATTAGCAGCGTGTGTTTGTGGGAAGTCATTGTATCATTTGACTTGGCCAATCATAACTGTGCCACACTGGCACCGAACGCCTTTGATTCGCCAGCAGGCATCTAAGACGCACAGACGTTAAACCCATCCGATCGAGTATGTAGATCTGAAGTATAGAGTGTTTTGAAATACAACTGGACAATAACTCTTTTTAAGCGAAAATAAGGAGTCCCTTTTCATAAAAATTGCATTTTCTAATAAGCATATGCTAGAGCTATGCGTACTCGTAAATATTCTCCTCGAACTTAACGATAAACGTGCGCCTAGCACCCTGATTCTCCAACACGGCGATGTGGGTCATTATTACGGCACGACAGCATTGACTCGTACTTATGTACGTCGAAAACGTCGCGAGCGCTGCTAATGATTGGCGGAACTTGTCGGAGAACTTCCGTTTCTCCATGACTTGCATTCGGTATTTGCTTCATGGTTGTGCCTCCTTGCATGTCATGCTTTGGAGACGACGGGTAATTGCGCGCTTTACCTTGACAGATGGTTAAACCCTATGTCCTTAAAGAAAATATGTCATTTGCGCAGTAACTATATCCGTAACCCGACCCTGATCTGCCTTACTTCCCACACATAAGACCACGTGGATTCAACATTGTATTAAAATAAGTGCTTTGATATGCTAGTACACTACTTTTAACTGCATTATAACGCAAATGCTACACCGCTGGTCATTAAAATTTTACACCAAGAGTGATATGAGCTATCACAACCAGATTTATTGGACAGAGTATCCACTGTACACAGGAGCTATGATTACACTTGCAGTTCAATATGGTGTACAGAATATGGGAAAATCAGTACTGTGTGGCCCTACCATGGGTGGCAATAACCGCTACTACACTACGTGGCATTGAGAAGAAGAGACTTCGGATGTTCGTCTGGGGTACTTCCGCCCGTGCTACGTGGCACGTGACTGTCCTGTTGCCGGGTCAGTCATCATCCGACCATGAACAACACGTTTACGATGTGCGAGAGATCTGGTAAACGCGCAGGCCAAGGAAGCATAGTTGACATGGTGGTCATCTAGGAACCGTCGGACGATTTGTGCAGAGTGCGATCACGCATTGTGCTGTTGGTACAGGGCCCTAGGCTGGCCCTGAAAATAGAGAACAACAGGCTCCAGCACCTCCGCGTTGTAACGGTTGCTCGTGAGAGTATCAGCCATGTGGGGTAGGCGCAAGCGAGACTGTAATCTGATGGCTTCCCACGTCATAATTCCATGTGCTGGGTCGGTATGATCGTGCACAATGCAGAACTCGGCCAGGCGTGCGCCACGGTGCCGCCAGATGCATTGTGGCTGTATGGTTCGTAATCGCAATGAGGCCCGGATATCGGTCCTCACGCTCATCGGTGCGATGGGGTCGATAGCTTCCTGCACGCCTCTCAGCCCGTCCCTCCTCGACCCACTTATCTCATATCCGCTTCACTCTCATTGTATTTCTTTGAACGCGAGAACCAATTTCGCGTAGGGATAGTCCACATGTCCGATAGGCCACGATACTCTCGCGGTCAAAGGCGGAAACTTGTTCGTATGGTTGTCGTGTTCTTCTAGTAAACATGCTAACGGTTGGGAACCATGCCACTACACATCTGCGATTCCCTGACCTCCACTCAAGTAACGCTTATCAGTTACGTGCAGCATCACTTGACTGCGCAACTAATCACGTCATTGTCCCACCCTTCTCTAAGAATTCCTCCAATGCAGTGTCCTTCAGGTGTTACCTGCTTCGTCTTGCAATTTTAGAGACCAACAGTGTGTATAATCAAGTTACGTAAATTACATAATTTTTCGGAAAATCGTCGCTTTGAGGTGAAAACCAAATGTATTAAAAAAAAAACGCCTGATAATAGTTGAAATACGTGAATTTTACGGTTTTCATTGCAATTCTGGAGACACGGTTTCGTAATATGAGCAGAAGACGAAAATTAGCGTACTTAATCTTTACTCTGTGGTAGTAACAGTCATTCAGTGGTTTGTTACCTTGCCCTAGGTTCGCATCCTCCCAAACCTCACACGAAATTTATCACATGGCCTTCAATGAAACGGTTTTCAGTACATTCGAAACATAAACAGACAAATGAACACCTGTACAGATTGGAAAGCATAAAACGATAAAGAAAACTTGTTAATAATATATTAACTAAAATAACAGATTTGTAGCTAGAAATAAATTTGACTTGCATTCTGAAAAATAAAATTCGTAACCGTTACGAGAACTTCGCTTATTAAGAAGTCCGTTTTGTTGGACTGTTATAAATAAATTAATCTTAAAGGTCCTAAATAAATACGGCACCTTCAAAAAATTAAAACAATATTAGAAAATTGTAATTTACACAAAAATTACTTCTCAATTTCAAAAGAAATCTTGCAGTCACTTGATTGTGAATAATATTATTTGACCGATGAGAGCTGTGAAAACAAAACAGTGCGATCATCTGAATTTTAATATACAAATATATATATTTCATAAAATTTTTAGACAATATAGAAGTTCTACATCATAAACGTACACAGCTCTTTGTAGAAGTTAACCCATTAATTGTTTTTGTAATGATAAAATATATAACTTATTTTGTAATGCGTACAAAAGTGTTTTGAGTATTTACAAGTAATTTCTACTCTAGGCCTAATAATTATCATGCAGGTCTGTGATTTACGAAACAATTTTTTGTTTTACCATAAAAACCCGCGTAGGACAAATTTCAGCGAAACCAATTTCTTCCCCTGTGTACTAACGTAGGGTCAAATATTTCTCAAGACTTCCGCGTGCAGTAAGAGTGATCAATAGCTGAGGTTCTTTTACACTTCAGTTACTCAGGTGACGCGGGTGTATTACTGTAAGTTGCTTAACTTAGTTATCATGAGGGGCTACTTGCTTATATCCCGAGACTTTACATCGCTCCCCTACCGCAACCACGAATCTCACAAAGTTCGCCTTTATTGGATGTCGGGAGACATCCCAATTCCCCGGGCTCCATTCCATCTAGCCCGGAGTTAGCGGATTGCACCAAGGTGGCGGCAGATGAAAGCTTGTCACCGCCCGCGCATACTGAAATTCAGACTGGCCTGCAAATGGCACCGAAAGTCCTGGACTGGTTTGGGAACTTAAGAAAGTTCTCTGCTCTATGTACCAGTGCCCGATGATTGCGAGCGAGTCCGAGCAGACACAGAGATTGTTCACGATAAAATATGTAAGTCATAAGACGTGTACATACGAGAACTGGAGTGCGTGCTCCTATATAACATTGTACATCCTCTTCCTGCACGTCCCATACAGGACGTCGACTGAATTTGTGCGCGTGGAAGAACTGGTGGTGATTAATATCGTGTCGTATGCTTTCGACATATTTACACCGCAGATACGCCGGAGAGAGAAAGAAGTAACGATTGGTTTCATTTTAACGTTTTAATAAAATAATACTTTCTGTACTTTTTAAACATAATTTCAGAGGAATGTAATTTTGGAATGTTTTGCAATTATAATATAACATTCATATGACAGGGACTTATCTGTTAAACTATAAAATTCCCATTTTATTGGGATCCATATATTTTGGTTGTAAAATGAGGCCTAAGGATTAAGCAAGACACGCTCATATTCGTAAAAAATCTCTGGCACACGATTTCGTATAAATATTTATGGCTGTATTTATTTGTTTATTTTAGTACAAAATGATAAAGATAAAAATTAATTTTTCATATTCCAACGTTATTAAATTTTATAAATTATTGCGTAAAACTGAAGTAAAATGTTTTTATCATATAATTCCTTTACTTTTTTAGATTTACTTAAAAAAGGGTAGAGGATATATGTTTCATAGTTGGTATATTATTATCTGTTTCAGATAATTCACTTTTAATTTTCTTAATAGCTGAACATAGGTTTGTGCTGTTAAAACAAAACACATGTCTTTACCTTAATGAATATGTATTGAATAGTTATAAGTTAAACAAGAATTAAAGTAATAGAATAGTCCTTGCAAAGTGTTTTTAAATTTTAAAAAGTAAGTTAAATAACAGCACTTGAAGACATATTTATTCAGTCAGTTTTATATGAGCTGTTACAAAATATATTTATGTGACTAGACAAGACGAGCAGATCATTTTTAATATATTCGGCGTGAGTTTATGAAGACATAAATCACAGGCCTACTAATTTAAGTGCCGCAGACATTTCATATTGAAAAAAATTCCGTTAACTCGTAACTTATTTCTGGATTTCAGAAATGAGTTTCAAATTATTGCTGTATTTTGGACTTCTTATATATTTTTTAACATTTAGAACTGAAACTGCACATTTTAAAAACAGTGGCAATACATTTTTATAAAAGTTGGTTTTTAAATATTCACACATGCCGGTGGTTTTATATTGGAGACATATTTGTATTTTAATTTTCTACGATTTGATTGGAAATGGAACCAGAATTTTAATGCGATGGATATAATGCCTTAATAATATCGATCATGGGATACAACTTAATTAAATTGGAATTCATTCTCTTTAGGTTTCAGTGAAAATGAAAATCCCGTTACGCATTGCGAAAAGCACTGGAGGTGAAATATTCTTCTTCCGAAGTAGGAAGCCAAGGGGATATGTTTCCATTGGCTTCTGACGAAATTCGTGAACTGCGGTAGGGTAGAACATAACCGACGCCTACATAAATACAAAATAAATGGTTTGGGTTGGAGTGGATGAGGAGGGAAGCAGGGAAAACGGGGGTTAGAAGACGTTGCAAAGTGAATTCAATGAGCAGAGAAAACCCTCGTTCTGTGTTTATCTACGACGGCAGTTCGGGTGGCGGAGGATAAAAAGGAGAGTGAGAGAGAGTGTGTGAGAGTGTGTGAGAGAGAGAGTGAGAGTGAGAGAGAGAGAGAGAGAGAGAGAGAGAGAGAGAAAAGTTGAGAACTCTGAAAGGCGGTGTGGAAGGCACTGAGCGCATTTTAGTGCTGCTAAGTTGGTAGCGCCTGTTTAATATGTGTGAGGAGTGGCTGCCTGCGAGGTTATGCAGCCGGGTGCTTTATTAAAATATTAATTTACAGCAGAAATACGACCTTGAAGGCTTACTAACGTTTCACCACGGCGCCGCATCTCTGCTTTAAATTTTTTTTTTTTTTCACGGTTATTAGTTGAAGAACGTAGGGAGGTTGTTTTTCATGTAAACGAGGGCCTTCGTGAGTTCGGAGAAAAAGCGAAGCAACGGGAATTCGTTCATGTTCTCGACTGATGAAGAGTGTAGTGGAGTGAAGAGATTTGGTCTCGAGATCCAATTAGGGTGAAGCGGGGTGAGTATAGAGCATTGCCGGAATGAAAGGAAGGGGGGAACGGGAGATCTGCGAGAAAACCCGACGACCAGCGTCATAATCCGGCACGATTCCCACATGCAAAAATCCGGGGGCGGCCCCGCCAGGAATCGAACCTGGTTCGCCGTGGTGGTACGCGAGTTTTCTAACTACTACGCCACCGCGACCCCGTTCGACTGGTAAAAATTTCGTTGGTCGCCACTGAGTGCTAGTGTTCCGAGCTCTCTATTCATCAAGGGCTTGAAATTATTTAGGATTTGTGACCTCTTTATAAGTTTTCTCAAATGTATTTTTACTTAACCTGCTAATATATTATGAAGATACAATTTTTATGACAGATGAGCTTCGCTTAGACAGGGTGCAGTACCCTTTTCCCTCCCCCATAAAAAATGATAATTTTTTTTGAGCTTGTCTACCCATGCGTACATTTCGGAATTGGTTTTCAAGGAAGCCAGGATACATTTAGAATGTTGGGGAAGTAACTTTGGAATGTCATTTAATGTCATTCTTTAAAAATAATTTCTGTGGTATCTGTTTTCAAATTTTCCAACCAAAATATTGTATTTATATTGTCGGAGCTTATTATTTAAACAGTCAAGTCCTCTTAAAGATGGGTTTCGTATCAATCTGTTGTAAAATATAGACAAATAATGAAACAATCCATTATTTTTTTTTTTAGTACAACAGGGTTTACATAAGAAACTAAAATTGTAAGACTAGAAACAGACTCATCTTAAAAAAATGTGGAATTGTATTTGCTAAAATATTTTCGTGAAGCAATGCAAGTAAAAAATATGGCAAATTTTAAATTTCGCCAAAACGATTTTAAGAATTGCAATTTAAAACCATTATGCATTTCCTTACATAAAACGAAGTGAAGTTTTGTGACCTATTTCCCCGATTATGAATCCTGGCTCTCGCAACTTCGATACGGTCTCGATTTTTGGCGGGTCAAAGTTGAAATTATCGTCACGTGAGAATTGTGTGGACGTTGCTTTGACCGGTCAATTTTTTCGGCGTTATCTCATATCCCTTTACTGCGTTCCGTCACTGCTCCACCCACGCCTCTAGTCTCATCCGTTTATAATAATAAAGCGTCGGGCAGGGCGTGGACTTGCTAAGGTAACATGGAGAAGCCCTTTATGGTTAGGAGTGCCATGTTATATGCCAAAAACATTGAAAACTCGCCTGTCTATATAAAGATATATTTTTGGTTTTTAGTACGCTGACATTCTGATTTTAAGTTCAATTTTGAATGTTTTTTTATATCTAAAAACTACTGTCCTTAAAGTAGATTTCTTGCATAGTAATATGTTCTGAACGTCTTAAGCTGTCGATGATCAGCTGACGTAACTTCAACTACGTCAATAATCATTCTAACTTCACAGATTTGGTTTGCTTTCCTCTCTGTTTAAAGAAGAAAAAAAAAACATGGATGCTATTTTCAGAATTAATTTACCTCAAACATAATTCTCTATGCTCTGTTTTATGTACACTGAAATTTGAAATTTTTAACATATTTCTGATAGTTCCTTCTCTAAATGTTACCTATCCATTTTGTGTACATATCTTCTAATACGTCACAAATTATAAATAACAATTTTACTGACGTGCTCGCATTTTTTTTTCGTAAGGCGCAAATAAACGTATTTGCCTACCAACCTAACTACAAAATACACAAGAGAAGTTTTATTGTATGTGTTTACACGCCATAATGGAACGGATAACAGTAGGTTTTTCCGGAGGTTTTGAGAGTATGCTGGTTCAAGCAGAGACTANTTACACGCCATAATGGAACGGATAACAGTAGGTTTTTCCGGAGGTTTTGAGAGTATGCTGGTTCAAGCAGAGACTTTAAAGACTGTTCCTGGTAAACTGAGCAATTTTTTAATCAACATTTGAAGAAACTTACTGCCCGTATCTACGTATAGCCTATACACTAATGTACACACTGAAATGAATGCTTTCAATAGAGCGAATAAATNTTACACGCCATAATGGAACGGATAACAGTAGGTTTTTCCGGAGGTTTTGAGAGTATGCTGGTTCAAGCAGAGACTATAAAGACTGTTCCTGGTAAACTGAGCAATTTTTTAATCAACATTTGAAGAAAATNGAGACTTTAAAGACTGTTCCTGGTAAACTGAGCAATTTTTTAATCAACATTTGAAGAAACTTACTGCCCGTATCTACGTATAGCCTATACACTAATGTACACACTGAAATGAATGCTTTCAATAGAGCGAATAAATATAATTAAATATTGTTAAAATATGGCAATGTAATAATTATTATTTGGTAACTTCAGTTTTAAGTTGTTGGCAACACTGTGTAGTGTTTTGTTTTTTCTAGTTGATAAATATATAACGGTCAACATTGTTGTATCAGTTTTGCTGTTAAAGTATAATAAAACATTTCGTTTATTAAAAGGCCTTTATTCATTAAACCTCAACAGGTTATGGGCCCAGACACATAGTTCTGCATAGAATCTGTGAAGGGGTAGAAATATAGGGGAAAATATTGGTGCCGGCCCACGATAAAAGTGAGGTTATACGTGACCGCGCCAAGAAGGAGTAATACTCGTTCATTCTCTAAATTGAGCGAGGCAGGACAACGAAATGGAAGGAAATCAGTGT
>NQII01000688.1:263422-303136 GCA_002778355.1 Clitarchus hookeri
CCAACTAAGACAATCAAATGCCATTCTAATTATCTTTCCCGCTGTCGGAAACCCAATTACGTGAGCAATTCTATCCAGGCGTAGCGGACTTTACGATATTCTGGGAGACACACAGTAAAAACAAACGCTTTCTATGCTGCAACACATGATTGGTCACCGAAAATAAAAAGTTGTTTAAATATCAACCACTGCAATGTAGGCGTGCCATACACAAAATTATTGTTTGATCTTTAGAAAACTCTGAAAAGATTTTTTTTAGAGTGCAGGTGAATGTTACACTTTGTGTCGTGAAAACTTCCACCACGCTTATGTTTCTACGACGTAAATCAGCCCAGGACAATTGAAAAAAAATTAATGATTATCGCGGCTCAGATTCCATTCCCGGCGGGGTCATACCGTAGCGGACATTTTTGNCAATTGAAAAAAAATTAATGATTATCGCGGCTCAGATTCCATTCCCGGCGGGGTCATACCGTAGCGGACATTTTTGCAGGCCGGTTGGTTTTCCCGGGGTGCTGCTGTTCCCACGCCGTACCAACTTAGCGTCTTCTTCCATGTCACTCTCGACGGATGTTGGCGCCCACATCTCAATCGGGAGAGGGGACGCGATGGTGTAGTGGTTAGAGTACTCGTCTCCCACCTAGGTGAATTGGGCTCGANCAATTGAAAAAAAATTAATGATTATCGCGGCTCAGATTCCATTCCCGGCGGGGTCATACCGTAGCGGACATTTTTTCAGGCCGGTTGGTTTTCCCGGGGTGCTGCTGTTCCCACGCCGTACCAACTTAGCGTCTTCTTCCATGTCACTCTCGACGGATGTTGGCGCCCGCATCTCAATCGGGAGAGGGGACGCGATGGTGTAGTGGTTAGAGTACTCGTCTCCCACCTAGGTGAATTGGGCTCGATTCCAGGCAGGGTCGCTCCCCGATTTTCACTTGTAGGAATCGTGCCAGACAATGCAGCTGGTCGGTGGGTTTTCTCGGGAATATCTCGTTTCCCCGACCCTTGCATTCCGGCGCTACTCAGTACTCGCCTCGCTTCACCCTCATCGACTCTCAAGACCTCGATGTTAAGAGAAGTCCAAATCTCTCCTCTCCACTCAAAAGGGAATTAATTTTTTGATGTAACCAGAGGTTTTAAAAAAGATTGTTTATCAACTTTTGGTATCTAAAGTGAGACTTGTTATGACAAGTCGTAACATATTCATTTTCGTCTCTAGCTCTCTCAAACTGTTTTTACCTGTAATACTGANCATTTTTTGATGTAACAAGAGGTTTTAAAAAAGATTGTTTATCAACTTTTGGTATCTAAAGAGAGACTTGTTATGACAAGTCGTAACATATTCATTTTCGTCTCTAGCTCTCTCAAACTGTTTTTACCTGTAATACTGACTTAATGCAATTTCACATAACATACTCTGAGCTAAACCAACATGAAAATCATGTGTAATTTACTCAGTTCCAGACTGCTATTTATCGTTACACTCGCATGTACAGAGCGTTAGGAAACAATATACTCCGTGCTTCTAATATTTTTAACACAGTACGCATAAACGCAGAGAGGTATACAACTCCATATTGTATGGTCCCTCTGGCTGCAGTTGGTTCAGGAGTTCTCATGGACATTTGAATGGATTCAAGATTCACTGTTTCTGTTGTAATAAGTGGGGCTGACATTAATAAAGTGGCTATTATTCATTAAACTCGTGGTATAAGTATAGAAAATCCATTAACATCCTTCAATGAGAAAAGATGGTGGTTGTAGGGAACATATAAACTGTTCAAATGAGAACAGCCATCTGATCTGCCATTTAAATATTGTTAAAATTTATAGTAGTGAAATGAATATAGGTGTTAAATACCCCACTTTATGAAGCGTCACTGAAATGTATATTAGTATGTACGGTATATATTGCCTCACATTGGGAGAACACTAAAGTGAATTGGACTATTACGGGTAATTGTGTGTTTTGTTTTTGGGGTATATGTGATTATTCGGGAATATATGTTAATGAACCAACATTTCTACATAAGGATTCCAGAACAAAGATAAATTTTCAACACAGTCTGTTTGAAATTTCCATAGCACAATAGTCGAAGCATTTTCAAAAATCCCATTGCTAATTATTAAATATTATACTATACGGCCAACTATCAATAAATATTTACATTTAAATAGATTATTTTTAACCATCCTATCTTAACAAAGAGCTGCATTAAAAACTAAAATTAATTTAACAATTCTGAAAATAATTTCAATCTGCGGTCATACTCAACTCTAAAACTGCAGTTAAAAATGTAACCAATAAAACAAACAAACATTTGCGAAACATTACAAGCTCATAGAGTAACTAAATAACACAGATTTCTGCCAGTAGTACTTTCATGCTAATAATAAAAATAAGCAATACATTTGCAATGGAAATAAAGTAATAATTAATAAGTTGGCAGAATACCAGATTATCATACGTTACAGAAAAGCTTGACCAAACTTTTTCAGAAGCTTTAATATTCAGGAAATGAATCCAAGTTTTAATAATAAAATACTAAAGTGACGTGTGATTAGTAATTAAGGTACCTTTGAACGTGAAGAATCTCTAGCATATTAATCAGAACAAATATTGGAGCATAACTGTCAACAATTTCAAATAATAATAATATAAATGGCGTGTGGGGAGTGCACCCAGGGCAAGGCAACACCCTCCGAGTGACCGTCTTTCCAGCTGGGACCCGTAGGTGACCATCATCCCCGGGCATGACAGAAATGAAACCCTAGAACGGAGCGGCGCTGGAATGCAAGGGCGGGGGAAACGGGAGTACCCAGAGAAAACCCGCCGGAAAGTGGCATCGTCCAGCACGATTCCCACAGGCGAAAATCCGGGAGTGAGCCCGCCGGGGATCGAACCCGTATCGCCGTGGTGGGAGGCGAGCGCCCTGGCCACTATGCCACCGCTGCCCCACAATTTCAAATATAGAACCCAGCATAATCTATGCCCAGCTTCATGTCAATTCACATACGTTTTTGAAAAAGACATGATAAATTTTATTAATTAAAAGCAAGTGTTTATTATTACTTCCCCTCATTGTGGCGTTAAATTTAGAAAGGTGGCGCTCCGTGTATTGGGCGCCATGATTCGCAGCGCTCGCATAACATCTGCTTCTCTCGGGCGTGATAGGCTCAACAACCGCCGAAGGTGCTTCCTGTGGATCGGTCAGCTGCTGCGATGGCGTGGTGTCGACGATAGCTTTTCTCTCTCCTTGCCGCTCGTGTCTGTTGCGTCAGGGTAAGGCCAGTCCTAAAGTTGAAGAACTAATCAGTTTATTAGATATTGGCACTGTCATTAACCCTAGATGGCACAATCTGAGCATAATCTTCACACACTTGATACGTATCTAACCAAACTCGTTGTATTTGTAGTCTGATTAGTTAGGATTTTAAACTACGTGTAATAAGTATTTTAAAAATATCTCAACAAAACTCAAGGAAAAATTTAAAAAATTGAATAAATTCATAAAATTCAGTGAGCACATTACAGCACTGACTACTACCACCATCTTGGATACAGGTGACCTTGACCTTTAAACTTAACCCGATGAAATCTAATTTTAAATCCAAAAATAGCAAAAAATCTCACAAATGTCCTAGGAATTTATAAAAAATTAACAAAAATATTATTAAAAATAATTTTTTTGAAATAAACTAGTTGTGTAACTTTCCTCAAAAACATTCCCCTCATTTCATTAGTTTTTGCATAGAATTAAGTCGATTTTAAACAACCCGAGTAAGGCACAATACTTTAAATCGAACTATAGCCCTCCTACTGCATGCACTCACATAAATTTTAACCAAAACAGACACTCAAACACCACTGAATTAATATATCTTCCAGAGAAGGAGAAGGGACTCTATAAGAAATTAAACACACAATACTACTTAAATAAATATAATTTTTTTTCTTACTATATACATTCTATCTTTATAATTATTTTGAACATTCCATCTTTAAGTTTCTTAGATGTTTGCAGATCATGGATAGTAGACAACAGTTTCATCTGATATAACCCCGATTCTTCAGTTCATCGATGATTTAAGATATTTTAACAATGCGTGAGAGATACCCTTGTTTTTGCAGGTCAATCAAATATCTAAGTCTATCAACAAGTTCATTCGGGTTTTCGGGAAGGCACATTTTATCTAGTTCCTTTATCACATTACCATGCAGTTATATCTTCAACACTTTCTTTTAGACAAGTTATTCGCTCAGCTTGAAACCATGGTCACATTTAAAGGAGACAATTGTCGCCTGCCAGACAGACCCCTCACAAGACTTATCCTACACACACTCACCACACGCACAACAATCAGCATCATATGCACCTCACCAACCACAATCAGACCCATATGCACCAAAATAATCACCGAACATGCCACCACAATGAGCACCGCACTTAGCACCACACACACCACAAATGACACCTAACAACTCATAATAATGACCCATTAGAGACCCATAAATAATCCATAATGACCTATTAACGATCTATAACGACCCATAATGACACCTAATGACCCATAAGGGCACCTAACGACCTATAATGAGCCATTTGTGGGGGCCTTGACCTTTACCATTTAACTTGAGCCCAGTAACCTTTGACTTTGAGCTCAAAAATTCCCAAAAAATCCGAGAAAACAGTTTTATAATTTTTGGGGAGAATTTTTTGGTTTAGTTCAAAGGTCACTGGGGTAAAATAGAAAGTACAAGGTCAACGTCACTGAAAATGGGTCATTATGGGTAATTAAGGCTCATAATGTGTCATTAGAGGTAGTTTATGGCTCATTATGGGCCCTTATGTGTCTCTAATTGGTCATAATGGGTTTTTAGGGGTCATTATGAGGAGTTAGGGGTAATTATGATTTTTTAGGTGTCATTATGGGTCGTTAGGGGTCATTTATGGTGTGTGCGGTGATAAGTGCGGTGCTGATTGTGGGGCACGTGGTGCTGATTATGGTACAGATTGTTGTTTGTCATGCTGATAGTGGTGTGGGTGGTACTGATTGTGGTGCTTGTTTTGATGCATGTGGTGCTGATTGTGGCACTGATTGTGGTTCGTGTGGTGCTGATTGTGGAGGGTGTGGTGAATATGGTGCTCATTGTGGTTCTAATTATGGTGTTGATTGTGGTGCATGTGGCCTGTGTAGGGCCAGTCTTGTGAGGGGTTGGTCTGGTAGGCGACAGTTGTCTGCTTTAAGTGTGACCATGGTTTAAAGCTGAGCGAAGAACTTTTCTGGAAGAAACCGTTGAAGATATAACTGCACGGTAATGTGATCAAGGAACTAGATAAAACACATTTTTGAATGGAATCGTAAAAGTGCTTAAATCTCACTGATTAAATGTGTTAGTAAGAATGTAAACATAAAGCAAATAGCTAGGCCAAGTAGATACACATGTTGCTACTGTGAAAAGGACTTTGGTTTTTTTCATAGAGGATGCAAGCCAATGTTTGTACGAAGTCTTCTGTAGAGCTTACCTTTATGGATGCGGCTTCTCCCACTGCTGAAAAATTACATGTAAAACAGTGTTGCTACTGTGGAAAGATCTTCAGCAAGAGCTGCCATGCTCGGCGACACGAGAGAACAGCCTGTACGAAGAGTTATTTTCGAGAGATGGAGCATTACGACAATGGGCACATGCAGTTTATGCAAGGTGATATATTGAAGAACCACATCAAGAACTTCAAGGATTCGTCTTTCGTAAGCCAGCAAGTGATGTCGTCAATACCCCCTGCTGCATCGATGAGTACTGATTCCACAGACGATTACGACGGGACGGTTAATGCTAATGACAGAATTAGATACCTACGAGGTTTGGTAGTCAGTATGCGTGGAATGTACACATACAAGACGTTCGTATGAAATCGACGAACTTTGGAATAAACAATTGTCAGCTCCAAGTACTGCTGACGACTGTGCGACCCCTACAAAGAAAAGTAAACTTGATATTGAGGATGAAACAGGGGGTTAAGACGAACATGAAGACAGCATCGATGATAATGGTCATGAATACAGTACTGATGAAGTATCTAATGAGAAGGATGATGATTCTCTCAATGTACTCATACATTTCTCCTACGAGTTACCTTCGACAAGTGGTGTGAAGAAGGCAGAAGACGTCAATAACGCTCGTTTAATATTTCCCGAAGACCCTAATAATTTTGTTGATAGACTTAGACATTTGATTCACCTGCAAAAACACGGGAATTTTTCATGCATTGTTGATATATATTGAATCATCTATGAACTGAAGGATCGGGGTTATATCAAATGGGACTGTTGGCTACTATCCATGATCTGCAAATATCTATGAAATGTAAAGACGGAATGTCACAAATAATTAGAAAGATAGAATGTATATAGGAAGTAAATAAATTAATATTTATGTATATAGTAATGTGTGTTTCATTTCTTATTCAGTACCTTCTGCTTCTGTAAAATACCTATTAATTCGGTGGTGTTTGATAGTATGTTTTAGATCAAATTTACATGTGTTCATGCAGTAGTAGGGCTATACTTAAAGTATTATGCCTTACTCGGGTTGTTAAATATCGGCTGAGTTCTATATGACGAACGAATGAAATGAGGGGAATATTTTTGAGGAATGTTACGCAACTAGTTGGTAGGCCTGGTAAGTTGGTCTGGTAGGTTGGCTTTGAAAGTTTGCATCATCCTTTCGTATGGAAGGCTCTGGTAGAAATGTTTTGCAAATATTCTGCAAAGATTCTCTGTCAAGAGGTTAGCTATGAGTATCTTATTACGATACTTTTTTTTTCGAGATTTTACATCATCACCTGGTTGTATAGGTGGGTGCAATGGCAGGTTGGCCTTGTTGATTGGTCTAGCCAGTTTTGCAGGAACTGGTCTCGTCAGGAGTTAGTCTTGGACTAAGTCAATCTCGTCAGGAACCAGTATTGGGTGGAGTTAAACTTGGGTAGTGTCGGTCTTGGGTAATCGGTCTTGGGTAAAGTCGGTCTTGGGTCGAGTCGGTCTTGGGTCGAGTCTGTCTTGGGTAGAGTCTGTCTTGGGTAGAGTCTGCCTTGGGTAGATTCGGTCTTGGGTGGATAAGGTATTTCGGGGGAGTCGGTTTTGGGTGGAATCGGTCTTGGGTGGAATCGGTCTTGGGTGGAGTCGGTCGCTAAAAAGTAGTTTTAGTCTGTATGGTGCCTTGATGTGACCATCTAGTAATTGACAATTGTATGGACTGTGATTTTTCTCGATTGTTCGAGTTCAATGTCATTGAGTTAAGGTCAACGCCGACAACCAAAATGGTGGCTAAATCGACAACACCTCTGGCGACTAAAGCGATAATTAACACACTAGCATCACCGAGGTGTTGAAAATTAAAACAAATGACAAACGAAATAACCAATATGGCGGGTGGAGTGCATTCGACAGAATGAGCAAAGGTGAATGGGTAGGGGAGGCGAATGTTAATACAGAGTGATTGGTTGCAGAAGATCAGTCGTCTGTTGGACGTGGTGCAGTGGGAGACCTCCGGAAATAAAAGCTATAAAAATAATCGTAAAAAATTAATTTTATGTAAAAATTTCTAATAATGTACTTTTTATAAATTGTTAGTAAATTTTTGGGATTTTTGAAGATTTTTTTGTGTTTGAGGTCAAATGTCACATGGTTAAGGTTGAAGGTCAATGTCATCTGGATCCAATATTGCGGTAGTAGTTAGTAATGTTATATGCTCACTGAATTTTATGAATTAATGCAATTCATAATTTTTTCTCGAAATTTTGTTTTGAAGGTCATCCAAAGTCACGGTTATAGGGTCAAGGTCATAGGTTAAGGTCTAGGCCAACATGGTGGTTGGGTTCCATCATTACATGGTGGCTGGTCGGTTCCAGTCACTCTCCCGAACATTTAAATTTTGTATTTTATAATTTCTAAAATTATTTTTGGATATTTTTTCAGGAATTTTTGGGTTCAAGGTCAAAAGTCAAGGTCAAAGTCACCGACATCCAACATAGGGGACAAGATGGCTGACATAACCATATGGCTGATTGTTAGTTCTGACTTCGGGCCTTGGACCCTCTGTATCGATTTGGCCTATAAAACAAATATGGCTGCCACGGCTCTGCCCTCAAGAAACGAGCCTCCCAAATACATCCGATGTATGGGGAATGTCCTTTCTGAGGCTCGTTTTTGCAGCTGGGCGATGGGTGCTTTTATAGTGAAAAATATTGGATTTTAAGGGGAAAAGGGAAATTTTGATGAAATAATTGAAATTGTTAGGGAAAATTAACGATTTTAAGGTAAAAAGAAGCAAGTTTTAAGGAAAAATGTCAGCCAGGGGACCGGAATGAAAGATCATGAAAAGTTCCGAAGTTCCTATCCGTAATTCTCTTGAGCCAAAACGAAGATAATTCTACTGGCAGCGTAAGTTAGTCTTTTCATTCTAGGAAAAAATAATTATTCGATGTCCAATAAATTAAAATGTCTTAATGTGCAAATACCTCTTCTTGCCTCGGCTGCTCAGATTTATAAATATATTAAGGTAGAAGCATAATGTTTCTACTTCTGAAGGAAGTGTAGGCAAATTCGACATGGAAGAATTTGTACAATGGGTTATGCCAGATTCTTGACAATTAAGTTAGGAAGATAACATTGAATAAAACTACTGCCATCTGCAACTTATATCATGCTTTACTTAGCTGTAATTGTAGTTCTTTGGAAGCCAGAAATTCTTCTAGTTAATGAAAACAATTTAATTGCTATCATCTAGGTCAAGCACCAACTCAGATAGACATTTTCGGCACTTTAATTATCTGGGTCTTCTTCTTTTTACGCCTCCGTCGCACACAGGCGGCATAAAATAATGTCCTTAATAAAATGTCCATAATATTCACGTTAAAGTGACAATATTTCGATATGTTCCTGACGATCTTCAGGATACAACATTTCTACGTGAGGGTTCCAGAACAGAGATAAATTTTCAACACAGTCTGTTTGAAATTTCCATAGCACAATAGTCGAAGCATTTTCAAAAATTCCATTGCTAATTATTTAATATTATACTATACTGCCAACTATCGATAAATTTCACATTTAAATATATTTATTTTAACCATGCTATATTAACAAAGAGCTGCATAAAAAAATTTAATTAATTTAACAATTCTGAAAATAATTTCAATCTACTGTCATTCTCAACTCTAAAACTGCAATTGAGATGTCAACAATAAAATAAACAAATATTTGCATAACATTACAAGCTCTTAGAGTAACTAAACAACAAATACTACTGCCAATAAAGCTGTCATGCTAATAATAAATGTAAAAAATACATTTCGAAAGGAAATTAAATAATAATTAATAAGTTAGCATAATACCACATTATCATATGTTACAGTAACTTCAACAGAATTGTCTTTTGTTTTCATGTCTGTTTTTGTATTCGCTACTCTGCATAGAGTTGCTACATAAGAGCAATGCGTTTCTACTACATAATTGGTAGTACATCCAACAGAACAACTTCAAATATATTTTGGTTGTTCCCATAACAATCAGAATTGTAATAACCAAATAAAAGTTTATGTTGCTAGAACTGAACAGTTCTTTAGTCGGCTTGAGTATGGCAGCAACAGAACATTCTGATATGTTTTCACAATTCTGATTTTTGTGGGGACAATCCAGATATTTTTGAAGTTGTTGGTTTGGAGATACTATCGGTTTTGTAGTAGGAACGCAGTGCTATGCTGCAGCGTTCATATGTACTGTAGCAAATACAATCACAGTCAGGAATACAATGGACAGTTCCGTTGGTATTACTATCTATGTTTACGATATTTAGATGGTACCTACAACCCAACCCATCAGAAGGCTGTCTCTATTTTAAAAGTCTAGATGTTTCCTACGCTCATATTTTTCTCAGTGTTGAACCAGCTAAAACCTTGAGTTTCGTTTCAAAGTACACATTTCTGAGTGAGTAGTAAACTGGGATCGCATTCGAGGAGAATCCTTGTTCGATTCTCATTTCGTGGTTTTTCCGAAATAAGTTCACGTAAATGCGGGGGTGGTCGCTTGTTGCAGTCCATCGCCACTTAACTATTTATCCCTGATTGTCCGAGTACGGTCAGTGGTCCTGTCTCTGATGAGCATGCTGCCAGCTAGATGTAAAGCCTTACGTTAAAAAAAGATGCACATTTGTGTATATGCGTGTCTGTTCGTGAAAGAAGGCGCGAGAGTGGGTAACATTCCGGTTTGAATTACGGCGAGGGAAAAAAAAACGAGAGAGGGGGATGAAGGTGGGAAAGAGTTCTTCATTTCTTTCAGCAGCGCAATATTCTCGGACCTTTTGCTACGCCCGCATCGCGCCGCGAGCGAGCACGCTGCAAGGGCGAGCAATAAAAATGAGCTCTCGGGACGAAAGCGCTGAAGAACAGGAGTAACGATTATGTGGCGTGTGTGACGGCAGGAAGCAGTGCGATGGGAAGATGTAGGGTGTGGAGGGTGAGTGACTCGAGGCCATACATATATATAAAGCAGGAGAGGAAGGTGGTGAGGAGGAAAAATGGCGAGTGTTACGGATGTGGGACACGCGCCAAATTGTAGCCTTTCACAGGCCCTTTATTCTCGAGATATTTGCTCTTTCCTTCGTGTATAAAAAGGACTCGGAGGACGATAGCGTCGGCGGGCGTTTTCCACTGCCAAGGGAAGCTTCAAGCCGGGGGGATGTGGGTTGAAGGGTCTACAAGAACCTTAGAAGAAAAAAATTATGAAGGGGTAATTTCTGGTAAACTCTCCTCCTTACTATAATTACCAAAAGTAGACCAGTAATGTCAAACCGTTCCATAGTTATCGCTTCGTACCATAATTATCTCGTCCTCACCAACAATAGGTTACTGTGCCATAATTTCATCGCCGCCACTCCACAACAGTTTCTTTGAATGAAATTCCCAACGCTTGCAACAGTTACCTGGTGAAAAGAGAATGTAGTATATGCAATACTTTTTGGTTAATACAAATTAACAGCTATCAAGTGGGGAGAACATCCGAAGGAGAGGTTTATCACCCATCGAGTGGCTGGATTTATAAATACGGATCGTAGAAACTCGCCTCCCTGAAAGGTGGAATAGAATAGGCAATAAACTGCAGCAACGGTGGAATACAAATTGGAGGGAACAGAAGTTTACTGGATTTAGGTCTTCGTATCAGGGGACCGGTGAATTAACCGCTTGGCCACCGTGGCAACAATTTTTTTTAGGATAAATATTGGTGATGAATTTGCTAATATTATGAACATATTTGTACACCCTAACTGAAGATCTCAAATAGTTTTTAAAGAATATTGAAACTTAACATAAGAAGAATGCATTTTTATGAAAATAAAAAGGCCTTAAAAATAGTTTTTCAGATATGTTTGACTTTGTCGTTCGTGCCTACATTTTTATTGGCCAAAACTGAAACAAATAACTTTAAAATAATTTAAGGATAAGTAACTTTGTGTGTGCGCGTGCAATTGTTTACTAAGAGAAAATTAACAACACTTTTATAGGTACCTACAACTTGATCAACCATAGTGTTTAGTCTCTCACGTATTAAAAAAAAATTGTCACCGAGTTTATAATCAAGTGTTCCAAATTACATTAATTTGAATATGTTTAAACTTAATTACATTTGTTATGATGTATGGTAAAAGTTTGTTAAAAAAATACTGGGGATAAAACAAGCTGATGTAATAGCAAACAATGGATAACAACTTCATTCCAAAAACGATAATATTGCGTTTATCAAATGAATATATCTGATAACACTGAGGAAATTGACATTACTCCTTGAGATTTCGCGGAATTTTTCCGAGACGAAGCATATTCAAAACACCGTAAGTGTTGTTTTTTCTTCCTTGATTGCTTCAATTGCATGTGTGGGCTTTTTGTACAAGGATAACGGAAATTCAGATAAAAAGTGGGCCTCTGAAATATTCTAATCTGGCGTTTCGTGTAAACGGCACCCAGTTTCAGAGTTAGAACGTTTTTCTTAGTTGAAATACAATATTGTCAAAGGAGTTGGTGGAGTTCGGAGTAAAGGCCCTTACACAATTGAAAACTTTAGCATTTGACTTTACGTTTGCTTCTCAACACGTCGTTACCTATGTAACATGGCACAATAGAACTGCCAATGTTAAATTTAAGCAGTCTTGACTTATCGATTACGAAAAGTTGAAACTTGTAGTCTAAGTTAAGCGGCCATTTTGCCGAGAATCTGTTAAGATTTTCGGTATAATTTGAAAAATTTATGTAGTTATTAATTGTAATGCAAATTAATTATTATTTCTTTGACCAAACTGGTGGTAATATTGTCTTCTATATATAAAATAATTCAAACGAATGTTTTGTGAATAAAATGACACCTTGGAATGTATAATTATGAATTAAAAAAACGGGTANTAAAATAATTCAAACGAATGTTTTGTGAATAAAATGACACCTTGGAATGTATAATTATGAATTAAAAAAACGGGTTATAATTTTTTATGTAAATATTTTTTTTAAAGGCCACGATTATTTTATTAAATATACACATAAAATACATTCCTGAGTGATATATAATTATTTACATAACATGTTTCCCAGTTTTACGAAGATAGCAAAACCGATTTTGAACTGTCTGAAATTTGACTTTACGTTTGTTTAGCGTATCGATGCTTTCGCATAAGGAACGGGAACGTAAAGTAAAAAGCCGAAATTTCCAATGGTGTAAAAGCCCAAATGTCGCCTGTGAAAAAGTATGTACTTTGGCAAGCTCCGAGGAGGCGAAAAAAGGAGTGGAAAGAGGGCGGGTGGTGTGCAGGGTTCTTGTCTTGGCTGATGTTCAGCTCGTGGTCCGTGTTAGTGCAGATGCACTTCAGCTCTCCTAGGCACTATGACCGCTACACGGATTCTGAAGCGTAAGTAACAGGCAGGACGAGTTCCAGATCTCCTACCAGGACTCAGTGGCACACTAAGAGCTCCGATTTTATTCCGGAAAGCCCATCGAGGGGTGGCTTACAGTTACATCAATTGCATCTTAAGAATACTTTTATGAACGTAAGTCATTGCAGAGTTAGGTCGTCAAGAAAAGACAGTATGATTTAAAATTAATGTTCTCTTGGAACACTGAAAATAAATTAAAAGTTACTCTTGTCGTCATACGTATATTTAAACAAGTGTGCATATATAGTTCTGAAAAATGATTGCTGAAGTGGTTAAATAAACGAAAAATGTCACAATAAACAGAGATATAAAAAAAACACAGTATGACAAAGCAAATACAACACATATGAACACNTAAAATAATTCAAACGAATGTTTTGTGAATAAAATGACACCTTGGAATGTATAATTATGAATTAAAAAAACGGGTAATAATTTTTTATGTAAATATTTTTTTTAAAGGCCACGATTATTTTATTAAATATACACATAAAATACATTCCTGAGTGATATATAATGATTTACATAACAAGTTTCCCAGTTTTACGAAGATAGCAAAACCGATTTTGAACTGTCTGAAATTTGACTTTACGTTTGTTTAGCGTATCGATGCTTTCGCATAAGGAACGGGAACGTAAAGTAAAAAGCCGAAATTTCCAATGGTGTAAAAGCCCAAATGTCGCCTGTGAAAAAGTATGTACTTTGGCAAGCTCCGAGGAGGCGAAAAAAGGAGTGGAAAGAGGGCGGGTGGTGTGCAGGGTTCTTGTCTTGGCTGATGTTCAGCTCGTGGTCCGTGTTAGCGCAGATGCACTTCAGCTCTCCTAGGCACTATGACCGCTACACGGATTCTGAAGCGTAAGTAACAGGCAGGACGAGTTCCAGATCTCCTACCAGGACTCAGTGGCACACTAAGAGCTCCGATTTTATTCCGGAAAGCCCATCGAGGGGTGGCTTACAGTTACATCAATTGCATCTTAAGAATACTTTTATGAACGTAAGTCATTGCAGAGTTAGGTCGTCAAGAAAAGACAGTATGATTTAAAATTAATGTTCTCTTGGAACACTGAAAATAAATTAAAAGTTACTCTTGTCGTCATACGTATATTTAAACAAGTGTGCATATATAGTTCTGCAAAATGATTGCTGAAGTGGTTAAAGAAACGAAAAATGTCACAATAAACAGAGATATAAAAAAAACACAGTATGACAAAGCAAATACAACACATATGAACACNAAACGAAAAATGTCACAATAAACAGAGATATAAAAAAAACACAGTATGACAAAGCAAATACAACACATATGAACACAGAATTGGAGACATACGAATGTACAAAAACTTTACGACACAACGATGATAGCACAGATTTTTTTTTTGTCCCGTGTGGTTCGTAATTTCGGTGTTGAGACTTGCTGCGTAACTATGTACTATTTATTTACATTTCTGCTGGCAGCAAGTAATATTTACTTATTTCTGGTATTTGTACTTTCCATGTAATGGAAGTTACTGTGTTTGCTGTGACAAAATAGATCGTCATTGGCGTACATCAGTATACCTACAAGTTATTAATTTAATTACTCTCCCGACGCAAGAATAAATCTCTGAATATAATTTACGCTAATAAACGACGTGCAAATCTTTTGATTATCTGAGGTCTGTAACCGCCTTAAAAATTTCGACTTTGGAGGTAGCTTAATGATCTAACGACTGGAGATTTAAAAATTTATCTTCGAATTATATGGAGAGCTAACTTTCGCGGATATGGAAGTGTACAGAATCTAGAGCAAACTTAACGGCGAAGTGTCGTAACGAATACTTTAAGAAGGTACATTCATTCCTTCATTGCCTGGGGCCGCGGCGACTGAACGGTTAGACTTCTTGCCTCCCACCTAGGCGAACCAGGTTCAATCCCCGGCCCGTTTCACTCCCGAATTTTCGCATCGTGCCGGACGATGCCACTGGTCAGGTGGTTTTCTCGGGGATCTGTCGTTTCCCCGGCCCTTGGATTCCGGCGATGCTCCATTCTCACCTCATTTCACTCTCATCGGCTCTCAAGACCTCGCTGTAAAGAGCCACCCAAATTTCTCAACTCAACTCAAATCAACTCGTTCATTGCCAGCGTTTGGTAGCGCTGTTCTGTGATATGTTCTCTATTCTTTCGGCTGGTGTCTGGCGATTTGCGTTTCAGGCTTTTATTGTCGAATGGTGTCCTGCGACATTTTAGGCTCTTCAGGTAATTTCCTTGTTCGAGCATATAGGGCTCACTGTACACGTGACAGGTTAGCTTCTTTCAGCACGTCTATTCTACTGCTCGGACCTCGTTGGTTATGCGACCAGCCTTCTGGTCTCTCGCCGGTGCAGTCAGGGATCCATCACGACGGGCAGTTCCGACCGCGCAAATTTCTGCTGTTTCTTTTTCAGAGTGCTCTCATTTAGTTCAGCGCTGAATTCCACCACTTTCCGTCTGCTTTGCAGGTTGCACGGTTCCCCATTTTAGTTATCTAAATAAAGAACGCGCACGCCAGACTTTCCAGATATCACGCCTTCTATAAAAATTATTTCCAAACCAACCGACATAGCAAAAAAATTGCCTTTTCAGTCATTTGTTTCTTAAAATAGTAACCAATAGTAGAAGAGACAAATACGTTAAAATTACCCGAGAAAACTTAGAATATACATAATAACGGCCCAAGGTTAAATAATTTCACGCTGCACGACGTAGCACTTTACGTCAGCTCGGTGCATAGCACTAAGGAGCGATATCGCATAAGATTCACAGGTGAACGTTGTTCTTAGTACCTCCTATATCAACGGCATGTGTATCTTTCACAAATTAGCCGCCTAACAGACGGAGCTGTCACAGCTATTGTTAGCGGGAGTTATTAATTTCTAGAGGCCAGGAAACTTTATGGCTGATGGAGCTAAAAATCCCATGGTTAAGATATCGTTAAACAATGCAAATTCGTGTCTTACAATTTAAGTAATACCTTATTATTAGGGGCGCCTATTTTTCGCCTACAGATTTCAGGACAAGTTGTGTTTAAAAAGACTTTAGTTCAGAAACACTTTTGTTATTGGATCATTTGTATTGTTACGCGTCTTATCGGTCTACCCGCGAATCGCGGACGGTCAATACTGGAGAAACTTAATTATGATTGGGTCACTCATGTAACAGACACTTTTAACACAAAGACAAACGGTCAGTAGCCAAAGGAAGGCTGTAGGTGTGCACATGGGATATTGGCGTCTAGCCTACGCGTAAATATTTTCGCGAAAAACAGCTGGGTCTAATTATTATTGCGCAAACCCTCCAGATCATCTCCCTACACGTAAAAACAACGACGTCAATAAAACCGACAATAGTCACAAATTCCTAGAGAATTATCAGTTTAATTCAACAGTGGGCCAGCGTCATATTATCAAGAACTTTTTTTCCAGCATATGCGAATGAACCGCAGGTTGCCTGATATTTCGTATGTTACGTACTCGAGTAGCTGATACACACGTGTCCGAGTTTAACATGGCAGCGTTACGTTGCGACGGCCACGGCAAAGGAATAAATGATCTCGTTTAAAGTTTGTTGAAAGCTCGAGGCGTTACGTACTGCCTGACTGCAACACTAAATTGTAGGACTTCCCTGCGTTCTGAAGTTTATCACTTCTCTAGAAGTTACTTTGCCTGTGGGTTTCACTTACCACACGATTTTTATATTTATTTTTGCTCTTGCGTTTACTACAATCGAAGTTGCCGTACGTTTTGTTTGTTCTCTGATAAATTATTTGAGTTTTTCTACCTAACTTTCATATTGAGGCTTCTTATATGTTGGTTATTGGCGCAAGAGTTTCAGAGTTTTGATCACCGAGTGAGAAAGGACTTCGTCCAAATTGAGGAAAAAGTACTGATTAATTTAAAATGCTAACACATCCCCCTTTCGACGACAACTGCACGATGTAAAGAAAGGGATTTTATAAATCCCTATTATAGGAGTATTCGTTATTTTCTAACTGCGTTTAGGGAAATGTTTCGTATCTGCATCGCCATAAAAAACATTGCAGAAATCCCAAAATTACATATTTGTGACATTCTTAAATAAAAAGCTCAGAAAGTAACAAACTGCTGGTAGTAACAGGGAAAAGAATTTAGAAGAAACTATGAAGAAGCCGACAAAGTGGATGAAGTGGAGCACAACTAAAATCACTGTAAATCAAAATTAACGACATATCAAATGTTTGAAAATAATTTTATTTCAATAAAATGTCCCATTTAGTTTGTATTTATTTAGAAAATGTTTCACTACAAGAGAAAAACATGATCAAAATTTAAAATTATACAGTCTTGTTTTTTTAGTATTATTTGTTTTTAAATATAACTTGACGTAATTAAAGGCGGGAATTTTTGTTTCTAAATATATATATGTTTATTTATCCTTATCTCTGAGCTTATTAATTTGATCTAATGAGACACAGAAAATTACCTACATCAATTCGTATCATCCAAACGTTTTTTTTGGAGAATTTGTGTACACTACCCGAAAGCGAAATATAGGCTACTTAAGCTTGCACTTTTTTTACATCCTTCTAAACTCAGTCCTATAGTGATGGCGAAAAGTAGATTATTTGGGAACGTATATAAAAGCTTCTATCTATATAAATAAAAATGTACCAGTGCGTATATACAGAGAGAGAGAGATAGAGAGAGAGGGAAAAAGAGAGAGCGAGAGCGAGAGACAAAGAAAAAGAGGTTGTTAGAGACCAGGTTATTTCCTGTAACTCAGGTTCGTGGCCGGGGAAGACAGATGACAGCGTCGCCCATTTCCGCAGTGGTGGGAGACACTGATGTATCTCATTTCTCGAAAGAACTTTTTTGTTCACACATTACAGACGTCCCGCTGTCAAGTTATAAATGTTCGCTCTGGCTGTAGTTACACGCTTACGTGTTCTTTTGTAAAGTTGCCTGATTTCTGGATGCAGAGTGGCTGGAAGATATCTCCACAAAGTGACATTGCCAGTGCACTTCCTTTGTTGCGATATCTTTCTCTTTTTTATCGTGCTAAATAAATGAGAATTTCTTACCTTGCCAACCACTTAGTCGCATCACAGGATAAAAAAGGACACTGGTAAAATATGGGTGCACGTCCAACGTCAGAAAATGATACGAAGTCTAGAAACGGAACTACTTAAAACGTTCCGAACTACGCGTATTGGGCATAGAAACGTTTCTTATGCCTTTAAGTTCTATTTCTAACAGATTAAATGAAAATTAATGGCCACCTAATGCTAATATTCTAATTGCTTTAATGTAATTAATTTGTTTTCGATGTATTCGTTATTTTTTACGTAACAACACAGAAAGATAGATTAAAAATAATTAATTATGAAATTAATAATAATTTTTAAACCACGTACTTGTTATTTTAATATCAGCCTGCAAGAACTGTCAATCAGCTCGTTTTTATTTTGCAACGAAGTCCCATTGCTGTTTTAAGTTGTTAAAGTATTACAAAATCTCTAAGGTTACACAAGTAGGGAGAAGTATGGAAAGTTTATGGAAAGTTAATAAAGGAGAATTTTAAAATATGTTAATACGGAGCAATTTAATTTTGCATCTGTGAGAATACATGAATATAATAATATCTTGCAATTTCTCCTTCATGATAATTTTAATATTTCAAAAACACGTTCACATTTTCACGTATTTATAAAATTATTTTGATTTTGAATGGCTTTTAATTTGATTTTAAAGACAAACAAATGGAAGTAATAGTAAATATGATTTGGACGACTTTCGGCCAAGGGGATGGGGGATCGGAGCATTGGAGCTGTTCATGCTCTGCCATTCCGGTCCTCCAGCGGTCATGTTGTACGCCATATTGTATTTTCGTGACGTTGAACTTTGATCATGACCCCAGTAACCTTTGACCTTCAAAATCCAAAAAATCTCAAAAATTCTAAAGATTTATAAAAATATATTTAAAGAATTTAAAAAAATTATAATAACTCATAAAAATGTATAAAAAATTTAAAAAATGAGTAAATAATTATTTGAAAATTAGAAAAAAATTAAAATAAAAAATTTTATTTTAAAATGATTGAAAATGTATTATTAAAAAAATTATTATTAAAAAATATATTTAAAAAAACTTACATTTCTGGAGGTTTCCCTTAGCACCACGTCCAGCACACGACTGACCCCCACCACCAATTGTTATTGGCTGTTTAGTCGGCAGGTCTGCACCCCACCACCCTTCACCTATACGCATTCTATCGTATGCAGCCATCGGTATAATCGACAAAATTAACGTCATCTATGTATTGAAAATATAAACCAACGTGGAGGGCACCGACAGCGCAACCTATTATTTAAAAACATAAACAAATAAGGCTGCCACCTGGTGACTTAATCGATAACTCATATGGTGGCCATATTGATTATTAATACAATATCGCCCCCTCGGTTATGTAAAAGTAAACCTACGAAATCCAAGATAGCGTTCTCCAGAAATGTATAAACAAATAAAAAACAAAAAAACCAAGATGGCGCACTGGCCTACTGAGCTAGAGGACCGTGGTTCACGCCCGCCCACCGCCAAGTGTCTAGGATTTTAGAATTGTTGTTTCGGTTATTATTATTCTGAGGGTATGGGTAATAATTAAATAAACAGTACTAATAACTTTTTTTTTTAATTTAAATTTTATTATACAATAAAGATAATATTCCCATTCTTGTATGGCATTTTCCCACACTTCTGTCCGGTACTTTTCAGTACTATTAAGGAATAATACTTTACTTTTTACGGAAACTTACCCTACATTTAAGAGGTAATTTTACTTTACATGTAAGGGAATTTGTGTTCGAATATTTTTACAGTGTAGGCTTATGTGAAAATGCGACCATGTGTATTTCCTCTTCACTAAGCATTTTTAACCAATATTTTTAAACCAATATCGAATACACTTTCATAAGTCAACGTATTCTGCTGTTATGATCTGCAGCTGTGCAAATGTGTAGTCTGCCTGTGAAAATTTAAAAACAATATGAATTCTAGACTTTCATTAAATGGTTAACGTAAATTCTTCCCAAAATGTGAAACCATGTTCTTTTTGCTTTAGCCGCTACACTGGTTCATTTCTCCTTAAAACGAACACCTCTTTCGTAAATCAAATTAGTGTGTGGTTAAGAGCGTAGGGTTGTAAAACAGTCGAGTCTCCGGGCCGATAAGGTGTATATGTGTGTATGCGTGTATATATTTATATATACACTGAAGAGCCAAAAATACTGGTATAGGCGTGCGTATGCAAATAACAGAGGTATGGAACCAATCAGAGTAACGCGATGCGGTCGGCAGCTAGATCGGTTACAGCTGCTACAATGGCAGGTTATCAAGATTTAAGTGAGTTTGAACGTGGTGTTATAGTCGGCGCACGAGAGATGGGACATAGTATCTCCGAGGTAGCGATAACATTTGGATTTTCGCTTAAGACCATTTCTCGAGTGTGCCGTGAATATCGGGAATCCGGTAAAACATCACATCTTTGACATCGCTGCGGCCGGAAAAATATCTTGAAAGAACGGGACAAACGACGACTGACGAGAATCATTAAACTTGACAGACGTGCAACCCTTCCTCAAATTGGTGTAGATTGGATTTGTGGACTGCTCTGCAGGATTCATGAAGTGAATTGCCTCCTGAATACCTTCAGATATTAGTCGAGTCCATGCCACGTCGTCTTGCGGCACTTCTGCGTGCTCAGGGGGCCCTACATGATATTAAGCAGGTGTACCAGTTTTTTTTGGCACTTCAGTGTTTATATTTATAAATTTTTTTATTCGTGAGTTACATTTAGAAAGTACATTTTCCCTCTCATTCATGAATCAAATTTTCGTTCGATACCAAAATAATAATTTATGCTTTTCTTATCAATCGTGGAAATATAAGCTTACAATTGTAATGTTAGGAATTCGCGCATTGCAGATTTTACAAGAAAACGTTTTATTGCTCAACAAAAGGATTTCTGGCAGCTGTGTATCTAAAGATTTCCTAATAAATTTAAGAAAATAATTTACAATGCACTGTACAGTCACTTAAGAGAAACTGATTATATTCCGGCAAATGACAAGAGGCCTTCAAGGCGCACGTTACAAACTTGGCGTGATGTAGGTGGCTGCAGATTGACGTTATAACAGCCTGCGTGTTAATTAGAAAAATAAAAAACCTACTACCCTTAAAAGCAAACATCAGTCTACCCTGCGATATTTCACTACACGCCATTAATTATTCACAGCCTGCAAATATTGTAAAAATTTTGCGTACAACAACCCTTGCTTTGTTTTACATGTTATCGCCAAACATCCAGTGCAACGCAGTATGTGTGCTGAACGTGCGTTTGTGTACCACGGCTTCAAACCCACAAAAGTCTGTGTACAACTTTTTTCAAATGAAACCCGGTCTTCCTGCCCGAGACTCTGTGACCGCAGGCGCAACGGAGAAAAACAATCTGGACCGGGAGAAGCTCATAGCACGCAGTTTACGAGCATGACGTCAAGAGCGGGCCGTTTGCATCCACCTGTCCGCTCCGAACCGCAAGCTCGCCGACCGGCCGCATCCGTAAATGTAAACGACGTCGTTCAACACAGCCGCGGACTACTTTCGAGGACTTCCATCGCTTTGAAGGAGATCTGAACTGAGGTCTTGACCGTCAAAGGGGTCGCGAGGCCCGTACGTTTTCATATATGTGGAATTTTTAGAGGACAATGAAGTTTTGTCTATATCTTGGATTTATTTTGTGTGAATGTGCTGCTTAGAGCTGATATAAAAGGGAGTTTAATAAGAGAACAATATTATTCTGCAACTTTAATATGGTTACCTTAAGTCCCCTCCGATATTGTGCCATGATAAAACTTGTTAATATTAATATTTGGCAGCCGTATTTCGTTATACAATATATTTCTAAAACACGAAGACAATCTTCGGCAGTGTATTCGTGGCGAAAATACAAAACTAAAATGTATGAACCACTCGCCTATTACTAAAGAGGTAGGAATTATTTTTAAGGGCCTCCGCCATTTGTTATTTTCTAACTCCTACGGGAATAAGAACACAGAAGAAGATGCGTAGCATTAGTATAGAAAGTTACGACCAGGGAAGATCATATTAAAGGTTTAAGTAAAGTATTTGTTTAACAATTATAACTGAAGGCATATTTAATACAGAAGTTCGAGTTATGAGGCGAAAGGAATAAGGGAAGAAAGGAAAGGTTTCTTTTTAAAGTAGAGTAAACATGACTTAGTTAGGACTCACCCCGTCTCGCACTCCGGAACCTCTACCCAGAATACCCCCGGGTCCTCGGCTTGTCGCAGGACACTCGCTGACTGCGAGGATCTCTTCCCTCGCAGACCAGTCCACACTTCGCACTCCTCCACGTGTCTCTGTGTGTGTGTTTGTTGTAATGATTTATGATTGTCTGCCACTGTGCGCTGGAGGCGGAGTATTCTAATACTTTGTGGAATTTAGTCTGTAATGTCCTGATGTCTGCTTGGCCCACATTTACTGCTGTTCTCTGCACTTTATTTTTGATGCTTAGAGATCCCATTCCAGCTCGCTGTTATGTTTATTCAGTTTTGTAAACTTGCCCGTGGCCTTCTTCACAGGTATTGTTGCGATAGGTTGTGCACAACGAGGCCATCTATAACAAAGTGATTATTAAAGGAGCTGTGAGCCCCCCTCCCCCACCCTTCTGAAAAATCCTCATTTAAATTGCTCTACGTTGTATTGTGGTTTCTTTACCTGACATGCAAAACACACGTTCTGTTTTCAATGTTCAACATCAATTATCTCACAAACTGTTCACCTGAGAGTGTTTCAACAAGGTGGCCGTTTCTGTTCATTTAAACGTGCTGATTAACGGGTTATCTTTTAAAACTGCTTAAAACTCAGTGTTACAAAGTTTGATACAAACATAGGATCCCAACAACCATTTCTGAAAGGAAGAGGGATGATATTACCAACCACGTTTTTAGAGGTGTAAGTTCATTTTTATGCAAAACAACATTCGCCGATTTGCTGCTTAATCACTGGTGATTTCTGATATAGCCTATTCTCAGTTTCTTCACAATTTTTTAATCAAACCTTTGAAAAATCACCCCACGTATTATGTGTTTGGTGGTTTCCTAAATATGTAATATAACACAGGCGTTTTATAATTCTGTTAGCATAAATGTACCTTATTTTTTATGAATTTGAACTTTTAATTACAAATTGTATATAAATTAGAATATTTAATTTAAAGTGAACATTAATAAAAGCAGGGAAAGTGTAGGTGTGTTGGTAACGCCTAGTAAGATGTAGTTCTTATGGAAATTATTGTTAAAGTGAGTGCGCACGACTGCGGTGCACTGTCCCTTAGTGTAATTTTCTAGACTTGGCTAAGCTTTGTTTGTATGAGGCGGAGGAATATCCTTGAAGTAAAATTTTAGCATGGCTTCAGAAAATTGCGAAGAAACAGTGAATTTACTATATTTTAAAATAAACGCATTTTTTAACTCAGATTTTGTGACCGTATAGCTCCCTTAAAAATCTCTTTAGGGGATACATTTTACATACATTTTCGTAAGGGATTGTCTACCAAATTTGTTCCTGTGTTTTAGAAACACGATGTATATAACTCTTTAATATTTGCTGTGTCAAAAATGTTGAAACCATATACGTGGCAGTGTGACAGGAAGCTTTATTTTGTTCACGACTAAGTCAGAAGATAAATAAATAATAAAGTGACCATACTTACCTCCATTTTATAGCAAAACTTGTTTAGTATATATTTTTGTAAACACTGAACGCTCAAATGTTATTTTATGGGTGGCCTCAGTGCCATACACTCTACAGTAAACGTCTGTCTCATACAGCATTTATAGACCTGTAACATTCACTTTATTATGTGGAAGCATGCTGTAATCCCCAGTCCTGTGTAGACGCAGTTTGCCATCCGTATTTCATTGTCTGCTGCGAACAAGTGAACACTACAGTAAATAATTACAATTCATACAGTCAATTTTTTGTGGAAATTAATACAAAATTATTTTTCAGTGATCATCGAACTTATTACAATTAACTACAAAATAAATATTAATATATGTAGTTCAAATACGCGTTTGTTGGTTAGTATGGAAGAATAATATTATGTTTCCAAAAAAAAAAAAATTATCTAGTTGGATTTCTGCAAAATATTTCTGTCATAATATTTTATTTGCCTACAAAGCGATATTTCAGATGGTATACTTATGCGGTTTTTTGGTAACTGAGTAGCATACTTGCAATATATATAGAATGTAATTTAGTTTAACTAAAATTAAAAATTTATTGCGAAATAATGAATATACCAATTTTATTTCTAGCAAGTAGCTGGTTTGTATACGGTGAGTTTTACAGGGTCAATGATGGGTATGCTGTAACCAAAATTGTACTTTTTTATTACACACCTCAGTGTCTGTCAAGGTTAACGCTTAAGGCAAAAGGCTTTACATTTAAAATTGTCTGGGTAGCTTATAATTTACGGGCCTCAAAAATTGTATCTTAAATTTTCCTCTTGTCATATTTTAAGTAATTTTTTCATAGGAAACTAACAGTGTCCCGGTTTTTTTTTTTGTTTCAGGTACGTGCAACTAGAAACCACCAAGAGATTTCTTTTTTACACTGAAGCAGGCATGACTATGCGGGCAAGTATTCTTGTGTACTTTTAATTGTGCATGCGATATACCTCAAGGAATGCAGATGTCCTATCCATGTGCTCGGGAAATTATTTAACAGCTGGAGTCACCGCGGTATAACACGTTGCTTTTGATTTCATTCCTAGCAAAACACCAAAGTTATTTCTGTTATTGCGGAGTTACCGAAAGTTTGTCCCAGATTAAACGCACGCTGTTTATGGAGCTCTTAGCTTTTACGCTCTGAACCTTCTAGGCGACTGTCCATTACATAGAGATGGCAAGACGCGTGCTAACGGCTCCCTATTGTATAGGCGACTGCGGGCGACTTGCACCTAAAACGCTTAGCTAGTACCTTATTTCATAATTACAAGATTTCAAGAAATACTTTAGGCTTGCAATTTATTACAAATATCCTACCGTGCGTTGCTCAGGGTAACAGGTAGGAAATGTTCTGTTGATTACGTTGGCAGCCGTTGATAATAAAATTTCCAAGTTCCTAGCAGTTACAAATAGCGTTCTACAAAGACGTGTGTTGAATGTTAGGTGTTCATTTATTATCTTGCCCAACAGTTATTATGGCATTACTTATTTAAATCATATCTAATGAAACGTTCATAAGTTTTCATATTTTTCGTATTTAGAGATTAAGGTACCCTCGTAACATGTAAATACAAAAAACTGCTAAAGGGGTTTTAGAGATGTCTTACGATGACAATTCTCTTCAGAAGACTCAGGAATTCAGTTTAAAATACAAACATTACCGCAGAAAAATAATTCTCAAATACTAAAAAGAAGTCGATGACATATGACAGTGCTGATCTAAGTGATCAACATACTAACTAATTCCATGCGAATTTTTTTTCGCCTGTGACCTAGAGATATGTTGTTAAACATTTAATGTCATATTGTTTTAATCCACAATATTTTCACCATATAAATAATACATGCCAGCTGGAAACTACATGAGCGGAATGGCATAGAGATTTCTTTGATACTTACCTACTGTGACCCTTATTCTCATCACTAGGCTCCAGTTGAAGGATTCATGTTCAACTGACTACTGTGTGAGACAAAAAACTGAATGCCAGATTATATTTTGGCGTATTACTTCCAAGAGAGGCAAATTCAGAGGAACTTGAAACCATAATAATTATATTTGTAATAAAAATATTATAATAATATAATAATAGCGTAATTACTACTCTTATGTTTACTTTGATATTCCGTCTTACATATTTTCACTCACGAGTTTGGTTAGAATATCGACGTGGTCATCTTAGCGGTTGCTTGTCTCTGAACAAAAAAAAAAAAATGGGCAAAACAGCTTACTTTGACAGAACATTTAAAAGCGGGTTTGAGGTTTAACATGTTTGACACGATGCCCATATGTCCTACTAGTAGTGACTGTTAAACTTTCCGTGTTTTATAAATAACGTTAACCGTATACTAGATTGTTTTGTTTAGTTTTGCGAGCAAGGAACATACTAGCAAGCAAGTATCGTCCGACCCAAGAATCATAAACGAACCGATAAATTCTATACAAATGTATGGTTGATGTTATAGGTAGACCTGAATATGTCAATACCTTGGAAGAAAATTGGCCGTTAACAAGGACATGTCGCTACATCTTACGAGTTCTTCGAGGACAAGCGAAACAAAGACCTAGCGAAATCTAAGCGCCGGAGTGAATTAGATTTACAGCACACATACCGTTTCGCGTCTAGCCTGTTGAGGGTAATTATTTTATTACATGATTTATCCGAGTATGGAAAGTGCTATCATACTCTTAATTTAAGCTGCGAAATTTTCGAAATATGTTCCAGACGAACTGACGTTTAACAGTGGTATCGATATAGCAAGTGACATTATTCTCCTTTTACAGGCACGAGGGCGTGACCAATGAAATACGCCCAAAATGTCCAAGAATATGTTACTGTATTATTTTTCCTTGGGAAACGATTAATAAAGAGTCACTCTCAATAGTCCTTTGAAGATGGCTTACATGGAACGGCATTCACATCGCTCGCCTCCCATTGCGGTTAACTGGGTTCAATTCCCGGCAGGATCAAACACAACATTTTGGGTGTAGGAAACGGAGAGAATTTTGTCATTGGCCGGTGGGTTTTATCACAGATTACATTTCCACTTATTTTCGCATTCCCTCGCTGCTCCATCCCTACCTCACTTTACTTCCATATACAGTAAAGACCTCGGCTCTTAACACATTCAACGCAATGAGAATTTTCGTAGAGAAATTATCGCTTGCAACCAGCTAGATGGTAAATATCTGTGTGTGCCTATGAAAAGTTGAACGTATCGTTGATCGTTGCTTATTTCTTCTGCCATATATTGTATCCACTTGTCCACAGATAGATGGCCTGCTGTATAAATGAATGGTTGTTAATGTGCCGCTGTGTTCGAGGATATGGGCAAATCCATGCCCACCTACAACAACAACGAACCGAATTAATAGTGTTCGTCAGTTTACCAAGCTCATTCAAGTATTTTATGATCGTGCTGTCTCTTTCAGCGCTGCAAAATGTTTTTTTGAGAGACAGTGAGTTCTCATATTATGCTTCTTTATGATAAAATTTCAGGATGAAATGGATTATATGAATATATGAGATTTTAAAACCCAGGAAAGGTAAAGAAGTGTTTGCTCGTACGCAACGTGGGTACCGTGTTGAAAGTGTAAATTCCGGTCTTAATATCTTCGTCTCGTGCTTAGTTCATTCGATTGTTCAGGCTTGTGCAGAGTTTTTACAAAGCCTTGCCTCACTTGCAAGCCGTCTTCGCCTTATCAATTTTAAAAGATGCTTCTTTTGTCGCGTAATATTCAAGTAGGTATTAAGGAACGATGTTTCCATGAATTTTTAGTATTACCAGCCGGATTACAGGCTGAAGAATATATATGTAACAAAATTACCACAAAGATGATGCCCCCTTGAAACGCTTACCTGAGAGCCACCAAATCAGAAACGAAGTAAGATCTCGCATATCTAGCTTAACAGGACGTCACTCAATAAATAGACAACTGAGAATGGAGACGTCAGAACCACAGCGAGACCTTCACTTTTGCGAACTCCACAGCAAAAAAAAAAAATGTTTATACTTTCACAAAAACATAAAACTACAAGCAAAGTTGTTTTTTATAAGAAAAAAAATATATTCAAAATAAAATATTAACAGCGTAATTTTCCAGCTGTTCTTGATGTCATTGAAAGGTACAATTTTTTTTTTCGTGGCAGTGCTCAGTAATAAAACTCACACAGTAGTTATATTATTGTGATTAAAGTATTGCTAGTAATTATAAACTACTCAAGTACACTAAAAAAAACAGTATTAATATGCCAGTTTTACTGGTTTTGCATGTCACAAACTGACCTTAAGATAAGTGGAAGCACTAAGTTCCCAAAATTTGATCTGTTTTCGAAGACACAAATAACTAATTCTACGCATTTCATTTCTCTAACTATAAGAAGGCAATTTATGTATATTTAAAAAAACGCGACAAGTTTTAAATATATGTACTTTAATTTTTAATTTCCATAGAGACTTACAAAATTTTATACTCCACAGAAAATATTCACTCTGTTGTGTTCTTTTCTGGCGAGTAGCTCTCTGGTAGACGTATTCCTGTACTATTTAGATCCTGTTTAAATTGCCAATTGTCTACAGAAATATCGACGACTCTTCCAAAAATGAAGAGGTAAAGGTGTTTACATCCAAAACAGAGTTTTCAGTTACTGACATGCTGACACCAAAGGACCAGAATATTTTCTACTTTTTATATTGCCATTTAGTTACTCGTAAAATATTTTGAATTATTTATATTGTAAAACCAAACAAATGGTTTTACGTGAACGACACGTGCTTTCTTTAAAATAAAATACGGTTTTTTTCTTGGGTTAGGTGTGGGGGAGAGCTTCATATACTTTACATTTACATTTCGTTCAGCAATGAGCTGTTTTAATTTTTAGATATTATTATAGTTTATTGCTGTATTTTTTGGAATACATCCTAATATTGACGTGTACGCGTGCGAAAAAAAAATGCGTAAAGAAAAAAGGCGGGGCTTCAGACATGTCCGCGGACAAAGATCAAACTGATGTTTAAAATCGTAATTAAAGACCCACAGACATGCAGGCAAGGACCGCGACGTCAGATTTCAAAGTGCACCAATAGGCATTCGGGTGTCCTCGGACACGTCCGCGGACAACGCCAGTTGTAGACGAGTCTTCGCACTCGCAAGCTAATTACTCGCCGCCGTTGTTTAAGTACAGATTCCGCGGCATGGCGAATTCACAGACGCGACGCTGGAATGAAAGACGCATGCGCGCGGAGCAACACAAAGACTTCCTTCCAGTCTGCCGCGCCTCTGAATAATGAAGCTCGCCCCACAGTCAGACGGGCTCGGATGGATAACCCCCGCGCCAAATTATGTCCGAGGGTAATGTAATCAGGCGATGCCGCCTACGAATAAAACATTTCCTCCGACCCTCGCCTTCAAATTTCCCAGTCATTACGAAATTTCTCTTCTGAAGTTGGAATTAAGTTCCGCGAGAGGGAGACGCTCCAAGTGAGAAATATATAACAACTCGGCGAAAGTTAAGTTTTTGCGTGTTTTCTTGCCTTTAAATTTAATTTTCCTTTTTCCTGGATAACGCGTTTTCCTGCCAGCCCGCTCTCTTATATTTATATATACATTTTTTTTCACCTTCATTTGCTCTGTGAAGATCTCCGCAGGGGAGTTGCAAATGAGGTTTTAAATGTCCGGAACTTGCCCGTTAACGAGACACATACTCCTTTATAACCCGGGGCACTCTGAAATAATTAAATTTTTATAATGCGCACGGCTACAAAATTGCAGTTTATATTTCATCTTACCCTCTTTTTTTAAGTCGAGAATTTTACGGCAAACTGCAAGTGTGTCCTAAATTAATAATTTTGTGGATATATAAACCGCAACGAATTAAGGATATTTAAGTAATGTCTCTTTAAAAATGGTTTCAACGTGCGAAGTATAATAAATATATTTGGGAACAGCGGAGTTATTGTGGTGTAGTTATTAAGAGTGGCTAGAACCAGTACTTTTTAAAGTAGTATTTTCTCTTCATTTTTGCAGGGTTATGCAAACTTTTTAATGTTTAGAACTTAAAAAAAATTATCATTGAGAATTTTTCGACGCCATATTTGTATTGTATTTTTCCCATACGATCACAGTTACACATATTAAGTAGGAAGGAGCTAGATGCCAAAATATCTCCACTGTGTTTTTTAGTTGTAGTTAGAGCCGGTGAAACAACCCTCATACAACTGTCTGTGGCTGGGGGTAGTAACTTGTTCAGACACAGTGTCATGAATTATACACATGTTTCATAATCAGGCGATTTGTGTCTGGAACTGTGAACAAGTAGGAACCAGTACACACAACACTCACTTCCTTTGCTGTCTGTTATCTGTCCTGCAATTGGATCGTTTATTTATAAAAAAAAAGCACCAGTCAGCTATTTGGTTATTTAGAGTTAACTGTTACTTCAAAAACTACACAAATAGCTTGATTTGTTCGCATTTAAAGAGCATCAATCCATCAGTTCCTGTATGTTTTTTTTAGATACTGAGAAAAAAGACGCAATTTTTAAAGGGGTATCAGTAAGTGACTCATTCCTTTATAAATACAAATAGTAGAATAATTTATATAGGTGCATCAGTAGGGGAAATTATATTTATTTAATAGATATCGAGGCATGAAAAACTTCAAAGCACTGCAAGGTCGTTCAACTTTCTTTATTGGCTGAATCACGTTCTCGCCCGTATTAACTATTAGCGCACCAATCACGAAGTTCCAGTGCTGAAGTCAGCAAATACAAAGTGGCTGCCTCAAATGCGGAAACAGATTTTCAAGCAAACAGAAGCCAATACAGGTAGGAAAACAGCTGGATTGTATATATAGTATTGAAGTCTACTGTGGGCTCAGATTTTTTCGCAAAAAATCACTGGCCCTAGGCATCAGTCCGAAACTGTACACTAGATAAAACCTCACTGACCGATGATGCATTTTAAAAGGTTTCTGTTCCTGCTTCTAGATAGCACCACTGTAACACATGCTGCTCGTGTGAAGAATTAAATGTTAAAATATCCTCAGTTAAATGATGCAGCGAAGCGTAGAGATGTGACGCAACATGAGAAATGGAGGGGAAAAAGAAAGACTTTGTGGTTTCTTTGTCCTTCGATTTTATGCAAAATGTCCTCTTACCTAAAATTCCAGTGCAAGGTGTATTCTATTTACGACGAATTACTACCATTACATTTTGCATTAAAAAAATAAAAAGACAGGCACAAGCACAATGTGTGTGTATCGTGTGGATGAAGGCAGGAAGCGCCCAGATGCAGTGTGTCCATTTCTAAATGATGTTACAAATTATCTACCACAGGAATACGCTAAACTTCGGCTTTTCTCAGACAACGGCTCTTCTCAGCATAAGAATAACACTCTTTGTAGACTTATCTGTATATAATTGACTGTGGAAGATTCAAAGCAATTCAACACGTATTTCCTATTGGAGCTTCCAGTTTATTGCCTTACGTAAGGGATTTTGGCATTACAAGTAGGAAACTAAGGAAACAGAACATATTGTTTGCTGTGCAAGAAGTCACAGATTTTATACTTAAAAGTTCGAGACCACGTAAATTTATCGTTAAAGAGGTTGCTGCTACTATTAAGAAATCTGTCGGATTTTTTTTTCTATTTGGTTTTTGATAATACCAAATGGGTTTGCATTACAGCATGTACAACGATCAATGGACTGATCAGTCACACTTTTATAATCGGCCTGCAGCGTGGACCCGTGACTGCACTGCGGAAGCAATATTAACCATCAGGAAATATTCTAATCAAGTCCAATACAATTACGGGTTTAGAAAAAATTAATTATCTGCTAGTAGAACACCTAGCACTCTTTGACAAGATTCGGAAATAGTCTGTACATAACGTCAATCAAGAAGATGAGTGAATTTACTGTCAAATAATAAATATAATTTTTGTAGATAGATGCAACAGCGTTAAAATGCATGCCGTCAAGGTTGTGTTAAGTGTGAACACACATGCGGTGTGTGAGTTTTCAGTATTTTATAATTAAGATTTTTTTAAAAAGGCATAAGTTACCATTCCTTTAGTGCTTAGTTGCAACATCAGTATTCTACATTAGCAGTAAATCTTGTTTGGGGATCACATGTGAATCATAGAAGATTGGAACGTCTGCGACGGTGGCGCTACCGCGCGCATCGTTTTTGAATACGCTCCTCTGTAAGGCGGCCTGCTCCTTAACCGACTTAGCTCCCCTCCTGTTTTCTCCCCTTATTTCTCTCCCTTGATTACCCCTCCGTGTACGCCAGCTTTTTTTTAATTCAGGGGCTATTTTATATAAGTTGTTACACGCCTTCTGCAGCCCTCATTCTAGCCTTATTGTATGCCTGTGAAAAAGATCGTCGGGTTGACGCCTGCTAAAGCTAATTTAATTTGCAATTTGAGCTAAAATTGTCAGTTTACCCATCCTCAGACGAGGGTGAAATGAGACCCCTTTTAAATAATGTATTAGCGTGAGCGGCTGATTATGCTGGAGCTTGTAAAAAGGCGAGTCGTGGTCCCAGTTTTTCATTTGTGGGTCAGTTGAGTGTTTTTTTTTTTTATAATTGCGTGGCGTAGTATTATGTTTGTCTTGGGCTTTGCAGTGAGTTAGATTTTTTTTTTCTAAATTCTGGTTTTATACGCATACCTAAATTGTAGTTTTCGCCTAACTATTTTTATTGCTTCTCTTTATAGTTCCANTAAATTCTGGTTTTATACGCATACCTAAATTGTAGTTTTCGCCTAACTATTTTTATTGCTTCTCTTTATAGTTCCAGTTGCTTTAACGTGTTGTGTATAGTTTTTTGTCTGTTGCCCAATGATCTACTTAAAGTTTGATTGTCCCTACCATGCTGCCGCAACTTACGCGTTGGGCGTAGTCTGCTGAAGTGTTCCAGTTGTCGTCGTCGGTTATTTTGTTCGATGAAGCTATGGTTAGGGTCTACGGACTCCCTCCATCGATTCAGTATTTTAACGTAACATCTTATTTCAGATTTTAACTTGTACTTTCACGTAAAGAATGCTTTACTGGGCCTGAAGCGCTGCCCTTTTCTTATTAAATTGCTCCACTAAATTCCTAAAATTTATCTAGTCAACAAAGTAACTATTTGTATTTTAGAAACGTTTTGATATTTCTCTGCTCATTTTTTCAATTTAATATTAATTGTATATTTCTAAGTAACGTAATTCTTTTGAATAAGCAATAGCGCAGCGTATTAATCTTTTTGTATGAGTGTTTGAATTATTTCTAGTCAACAGAGTTACTTTTCGATATTTTTGAAACGTTTCACACTACTTCGTTTGTTTGCCAGTTAAATATTTATTGTAATTTTGAGCTACGCAATCCTTTAGAGAGAGAGAGAGAGAGCAATTTAATATATTTGCATGAGTATTTTCATCAAAATTTTTTTTGGAATGTGAGCCTTTGGCGTTTAGAATTTCAAGTGTCATATTTTTTGTAAGTGCTCAATGCAAATGTTCAATCCTAAGGTACTGCTGACTAGTAAAATATTCTGAAATTATATAGCTTGAAAGTGACATTGTCTTTGTGTTATTTGTGCTACGACACACGTCATTGTAGCTAACTAAACACATCATCATTAATACATTTAAATGGTTTTTTTTTCTCAATTTCCTAAAAACATGTGTATGTTAACCGATGCGCTTTTAAAAATATTAAATTCCATTGTCCGGCATATATATCGTTTAAAGGAAGCGTAGTTGTTGATATTGTTGTTTATAATGATGAAAAGCTCCTGTCAAAACAACAAGTGCAACATGTATTATTTACTGAATACGAGGTGAAAGCTAGAACAATGACAATAAGGTTATATACAAACAATTTAATTCTTAGTTAGAATGCCTTATGTAGCAACTGCCTACGACTGAATGAGTTAACATAATAGGTCAGTGAAAATAGGGGAAATATTTACATATTAATGTAGATAAGCACTGAATACAGGTTTAAGTCAAGAAGAGTAACTTTTTACGGGTAAATTCCTAATGTGCTTGTGTTACTACACTGAAAAGGATTTTGGTGAATGGTGTGATGATAGTGTAATAAAATACACTTTTTGATAACTTAAATGTGTAAGATAGCCATAAAATAATTGGTTGAATTAGAGAAACCTGAAGTAAAATTTGAACAGACAACTCACTGCACTGTACCAGTTGCATGGTCTCGAAAAAATTAAATCCTACAAAGGATGCTGATTATTTTATTATTCCGAAGAGTTAATTACACAGAGAAACTCTTAGCAATCATACCGTTTATTTTTACCTGAAAAAAAAACATAGGCCTATATAAATTTGAGGAACTTGTGATTTAGAAATGTGGAGCGATACAGGGGACGACCACTTACATCAGAAAGAAAGAAAAGGGAATGTGGAATAGAGTGCGCATGGCCATTAAGTGGTATCCATCTCTAGGCAACACAAAATGTTATTTTTCTCCATTAGAATTATCAATATCATGTGGTTTCGACTAAGGTTAGCAAAACGTGTATTATAAGTAAATTCTAAAAATAAAAAATGTTATATTCTATAAAGTAATTCGGTTGAATAAAACTAGTCTCTTAATATTTAAAAAAAATGTCAAACATAAATGTTAGACAAGCCGTTTCTTGTTTACTAAATTTTATACGTACTATAGATAAAACAAGAATTTGCTGATATGACTTATGAACCTTTTTTCCTCTACGTGGCTGCAAATAATTTTTAGCAAAGTTCTCAAAAGCTTAGCTGGTAAATACACCTATAAAATTATTAATTATCATTTAATGAACATATAAAATTATATAACATTCGCTACAATATTCATAAGGATAGTTGCAGGCGTCATTATATTGTCTTTGTAGTATCTCATTATAACGTAGTTGCAGCAATTAAGAAATAAATATTTTCAATACAACCACATAATTATACAAATAACGCAAAAATAAATTATTATAACATACATTAGTAAAATGACTAATTACTACAAATATAACAAAACTTTGATTAATAGTAGCCATAATAGCATTATAGAATAAGAACATAATAATAACATATGGCAGCCTCTATATAAACTTCCTACCTGGCTTTTGAATATTTTCAGAATTTTAATAAACATTACGAGAAAATGTTTAATGTTCGATAGGTGAGTGTTTGTTTATAAGTGTTTTATAATGTAATTAAAAAGTTGTCTTTAAAATTGATTTTAACACGAGTCAAAAACGTATTAGACTATACCTCGCACCACTCTGCTACAATCTGTTTTGTTGACGTGTTATTATAATAAAGTGAAGTATAAATTTGCGTCAGTTTTTAGTAATGTTAGGGGATGTGTTGCATAGTGGCTAAACTACTCACCTCCAAGGCGAGCTGGGTTCGAATCCCGGTGGGGTCGCTCCCAGATTTTCCAACGTGGAAATCGTCCCAGACGATGCATCTGATCGGTGGGTTTTCTTGGTGATTTCCCGTTTCCCCCACCTCTGCACATTTATTCGCTGCTCTATACTCGCCTCACTTACCCCTCATCGGCTCTTAAGACCTCGATTTTAATAGCCTCCTTAACCCCTCCACTATACTACACTTTTAGTAATGTATTAAATATTGCAAATTGCTACTTTTTGATATTCCAAAAATAAGTTTAAAAGGCGTGAATATCCTGTAACAGGAATAATACTTTTCTAGTTACGGTGGCAAAGAAAGCTTCGTGTTACCTCGAAATTGTTCGTTTTCAAAACCCTAAAATGTTGGAAAAACGGCGAGGTTTCGTATTTTGTTTACATGTACCGAGAACACGTAAATTTTATGTCATTATGGAGTGCGTTTCCACACTATAAAATTTTTTTGGGGAAATCACTTGACAATTGTAAGGTAATATTCGCAAATTTGTTTGGGAAACATATTATTTTTTACATGTACTCTAGGATTACCGCACTTTGAAGTAAAATTCACTTACATGGCATTTGAAATCTCATATATGAATGGAAAAGTTACCTTACAACGCGCGCATCACATCACCATTGTCCCATTACCTCGATGGGAGGACAGGCGAAAGAAACAAAACTGTACGCCATTTTGGAAAGCATGTAGGATTTATAGTCGTTAGGACTGGCCTAATATTAAGCAATAAAAATTAACTTTATGTTAGAAAATCTGTAAAATACAATCATCAAATAGTAAAAATTGAAGGTTTGTAGAAAATAAAGAGGAAATTTTGAAATTGTGGTTTTGGTTACAAGTCACCTGAGGATAGAGGCAATAGTGAATTAAATATTAATAATACAGTACTCCCCAATTATTTAACATATAATTTTCTTATACGATATAGTTAATATTCCCAAAATTTTATTGGAATTTTTAACACTTTTGTCAGACACATTTCCCTACGTTTAGAAAATAGTACTTTACTTCTTGTGTAAATTTACTCTTCATTAAAATGTTAGTTTTACATTACAAGAAAATATATACGTAAATAAATTATGTCCTCATAAATAACAAGGCAATCCAAAACACATTGCGAAGAGTCGAAATGGCATCTTTAGATATGGTCCTGGGTAGATCTTTTAGCTCAACAGAGTCACAGTTGCGTTATTTAATTGCAAGAAAAAACGTAATTCGGTATTCAGAATGGCCTTTGTTAGTATTTCGTTAGTGACGTTAGTTAGAAAACTCAACCACACGGAACCTTTTACGTGCGGTACATCAAGTGCAAGTCGGTAAGCGTTTCGTTAAATCTGCTTAGTCTGAATGCATCAAAGACATTGCTTTTCTCCCCCTTATGTTCCTTTATTTCTGAATAGTAACAAAAGAAAAGCCTGCAAGGAAAATCTGCACTGATCTGCGATCTTTCCCTTCCTCTTCATTTACCCTGCTCTCATTAAAGTCTTTCATCCTTTTAGAGCTGCGGGTTCCTTCCTCTCGCATTTACTTCCAAGGCGTGGTCAAAGATAGCCACGCTTAATTACTCTGACGAAGTAATGATGCAGTGAGGAGACGAACTGCTTCCAAGGCCTGAACAGAAGCGCGGGGTCTCTCACCGGTGTACTTCATTAGCCTGAGGTGAAAACACGCAAAGTAATCTTACCGTGAACTGAATACTCTAGAAAGTCGTGATTAAATATCTTCTTTGTGTTGGCAGAGAATCCTTACGACATAATTATCATCCATACAAATTATGGTATGCGTCCAAGCGGTACTAAGAAATAAATATAAATATGAAATTATTAATGTTTATGCTACGGAATCTCTTACATCGTGTGCACAAAATAGCAGGAATCAGACATCATTGGCCACCAATTAAAATGAAACCTGTTTGATAGGATTTTGAAGAATACTTATTGATATATTATTCTCTTTTACAAGTACTAAGGATATACAATTATTAGAGCAAAAAAAAAAGGAAAAAAGATATTCAAGCGATACAACATAGAAAACAATTAGTCACGAACTTACAATAAATATACTTAGGATTAATTTTTACTACCTGCGATTTTAATACGTGTAACGCTACTTATAGAAAATTATGCCAACCAGATGGTTCTGTCTGGCATAACTTGCAGTGTAAACCACTGAAATAAAGTGTAAATGACAAATGAAACAATGAAAGTAGACAACGAGATAATCGGCACAATTCCAGTGATTCATCAGGAGCAATTTTAATCGGCCTGATGTAAATTTGTACATATTCATTGTTAAATATTGAAACTGTATAATATGTGTAAGAAAACACAACAGTAACGTTACTACACTTTGTTGCCTTTCATTATAAGCACAACAGAATTGCCAAAAAATAATGATGGGCTACGAGTGAGTGAGTGAGTGAGTGAGTGAAGATAATGGGGTGGCTCTTAACAGCGAGGTCTTGAAAGCGAAAATGGGCTAAAAGAAATGCTGAATTCAAATTAAGTTTTAATAGTGAAATGGTACAAAAAAAAAATCAAGTGTTGACAGTGCTTCGTCTAACAGCTCCGTGTCTCGATACACGCGTCGGATATGACAGGACAGGTAATCAGACAACTGTGTTATGCATCTTACGGTGAATTTCCCAACAGTTGTATAAAAAAAGGCCCAAAATCTTTAAAGCCTCTAAACAGAACAAGTTGGTGTTCCAGTTGGACTCGCAAACTGTTAAATGAGCGGCCAAAACACGTGAACGGCAGGCCACCGAATTCTAGGAAACAGATGCAAGAACACCTTCGAATCCAGAGAAGTGAACTGCCAAGTGTTTTCTCGTCAGATAATATCTCCCGACCACTCAGCCAGGAAAGGTAGAACATCGGGCTACAGAGTGTCTTCAGAGAACCACATGTACTCATCTTCATGTATCCACCAGTAGCGAACGAAAGATGTCGTTGCACGACTCCCCAACACCTTGGCACCAGTAGTAGTCGAGCTGAGCCGTTGTAAAGTGAAGCAATAATATTGCAGATATGAAATGTTGTTCCTGAGACTCTGGCACGATGGTAATCCGTTTCTAAAGAAAAACGCGCTGATCTCTAAAAGAGTTACGTTGGAAATACGCAGCATTCTACGCTGCTCTCTACAGACTCCGCCTTACATGAAGATGACGGCGTTGATGTGTCCATGGCAGAACACGGAAAGGTCTATCGGAGAGCATACTTCCCTTTGCTAGGGGTGTGGAAATTGTTTTTGTAGAAACAGGGTTCTCCAGTGAGGCTACCACACGTCGCTGATTTTACCCGGTTATTTGTCTTTTGTTTGTTGCATGCATATTACACTCAAAGTAAGCATGATCTAATTTCATATTAAAACTTAACTGGGAGTTGCGTAAAAACTGAATTGTTTAGAAGTTTTCTTGTAAATTTTTTTTACAGAGCAGGAACGAATTTAATTTTTATTACAAGACTTTACAATGACACTTACTACATATTAATTCTTAACATTTTCATTTTAAAGTGTTTATTTTACTATTTATTTCAGTCTGTATTTTTATAAATGAAAAACGTAATTTTAAATTCACATGTGTTCACTATTAACTTGCTTAGCTGTGAAATTAATGTGAAAGTAAATTAAAGTTATATATATAGATAACGTGTTTAAAGCTGTATCAATATTTGGAATAAATATTTAACTAAATCTGGTATATCTTCAGGCCGTTAGGAAGCCCGTTTATGTAAATAAAGTGATGAATGTAAAAAAAATCATTCATTCTTGAAATGAAAATATTTTTATTTCATTATATAATTTATTCCTTTTTTGTGTTTACAGCGGTACTTTTTCCCCCTCTAATTTATTTCTTGTTAAGTAAAAATTCAAAAACCAAACCGTGTTTTAAACCAAAACTAACGCTTTAAAATAAACTGACAACTTTTATATTGAAATTTTGCACACATCTGGTAAGTCACAGTAGCGGAGAAAAACCATACAACTTAACATTGATAACAATTGCCACTATGTATGTTTTTTCGAAAACGGTTGACATTGACATGTCACACAAGGCAACATATGTTTTCTCCCTTACTGGTAACATAGCCCATTTTCTGTTAGGTAATAGTATGGCTCCCCCTACTTTCGTAATGATAAACGATGTTATTTCCCTCAAAATTTTTAGAGATGGCAGATATAAAATCCGGCTATAACTGCTCAAGAATTTGTTGTTTCATCTCACGTGGTTTTTGGCATTTGGAAAATACTTATTTTAATTCTTAGTTTTCTAGATTGCGTGTCCTCCTTAATGATTACGTTAGGCCATAGGTCATACTGAATTCTCTAACTTATTTTCCATAACGAATTATCTTACAATGTTTGTATAGTGAGCGCAGGACCATCACGTTAATATACGTATACGTGTAGGTATACAGAGCATAGAGCGTATTTTTGGGTCTAGTTTCTGTGATCATCTGAGAAGAACTTGAAAAAAGAACTTAAAATAATTTGGACAAGACGCCCCCCCCCCCCC
>NQII01000688.1:303187-334618 GCA_002778355.1 Clitarchus hookeri
CTAACATTCCCTTGATGTTGTACACTGGCAATGCTTGTCACACGTGGTTTCTACACTTCTCGGTTACATGCAATGCGTAATTTTGTGCGTTGTGCCTATAAAATGTAAAGTAGCTCCAGGTTGATAAGTTTTGTACTGATTTTTATTGTTTTAGTTTTTATTGCGAAAAGCCACATATATCAGTCCGCACGTGCGTAGTATTTTTTGCGGTATCTTCGCTGCACGAGTCCTTGTCATTCCCGCCGGAATCAACTCGGCATCCTCGTTTCCTCCCTGTCATAAACCTATCAAAAACTGCGGAAGAGGAAAAAGTTACCAAAAAAAAAAAAAAGTTTGTTCTGTACGCGAGCGTCAGTCCCGCTTTGAATGTGCGAGTATCTGAATACGCGCCCGAACATGTGTATCGAATCGGAACCGGGACGACATTCCTTTCGCTTTGGGATGCCTTAAAAAGTGTGAACAACCCTCCCGGGAATAGCAAATGCTATCAGCAACTGTATGAGTTTGTGACAATGCCCACATCTCTCCTTTACCCCAAAACAACAGGATGTACGTTCTAGGGGAACTGCTCGTGTCTGTTTTTTTTTTATTTTTTGTTAATGCTAGAAACAACCCCGTGGGTCACCCAGCGCGGGCGCGCAAATTTTTGATCGCGAATTCTATGCATTTTAATGCGAGGGCTTGCGTTTGCCGGGCGAGCTGTGTAACTGGACATTGGTGATGACGAGGGGGTGGAGGAATGATATATTAAGGGGTGGAGGAGGGCGATGGGAGTATCTGTATCTATCACATCTCTCCCCGGTATGCGAGAGATTCGTCCCACTTTCGCTTCCTGCTGTGCCATTCGGTGACCCTTCCCGCAACCCATCGACAAACCAACCGCAACGAAATACGAAGCGAGAGCACTCGCAGATTCGATGTCGCCGCATCATACCCACGACACGGTTCACGTTGGAGTGTACTCGAGTCGANATCGCAGATTCGATGTCACCGCATCATACCTACGACACGGTTCACGTGGAGTGTACTCGAGTCGAAACCAGATTAAAAAAAACACAATGAGGGGCGTGTATTTTCCTTAGGATGTGTACGGGACGTTGATCTGAACTTTTCTTGAAGTTTCTTGCCGGCAGCGCAATGTTGTGGTACCCAAAAGCATGTAGTTCTAGCTGTTATTGTCTGTGTCATGCAAGTTGGCGAGATTCTGACAGTTCGACGTAAGAAGCTCCAATGTTTACTTTTCGTTTATGTATCCTTTCGCCATCAGCTGGTNACGTAAGAAGCTCCAATGTTTACTTTTCGTTTATGTATCCTTTCGCCATCAGCTGGTGTGTCAAGTGGAGGCTGTATTTTTTATTAACATGTTGTCAGCTAATCCACATGCCATTGTACTGTAATGCTAAACAAATTTTAAGATATTTTAGACTGACATCTGTCTAAACAAATTAGTAGGTTATACAAGTAAAAATGTAAAACCTTGCAAAAATGAAATATTTGCTAACTCTATTTTAATTTGTCCAGGAATTTGGGTTAACATTAGCGAGATAGAAGTTGTAGCTAATATCATATCACACTTTGGATGTTATAGATTATATATTCGAGTTGGAAATATGTGAAGTGCAATAAGGTTAGAATTGCTTAAAAACTATTCACGCGTGTCCCACTTTCTTCGGAAACAAGGAAATGGGTATCTGGGAGAACAATATGGCGTATAATTTACGTAGACGAACAATTACCGGCCAAATATAAATTACTAGAACTCAAAATCGCTGTACATGGAATAGACGTTACTTTAAAAATTATGCAGTGCTCGCGGAAAAATAAAACTATTGGTATCTGTTCATAGATTTGCTAGCATGAAAGCTTTCTTCTCTGGCTGGTAATGCTTCGGGAAAGTGCAGATAGATGGCGCGGATGGCATGACAGAGCGATGTTTGAGCCGTTTGCATTTCTCAATTAATAGCGTCTTTTTAAAACTTCAATGTTCTTCTATTACAGGCTCGGAACGACACGCATTTTAAATACATTTAACCAAACTATTAAAAAATTAATTCAAAAATATTTTGCAATATTTGTGTATGCTTTTGGAATTAATATCAAGCATGTATGGAAAGCAAGATTGGAGAGGAGGTGGGGGTGGNTGCATTTCATTTTGAACACCTATACATTACTACTTTATCACGAAGTTTAATTTGTAACACTAACAACCACTGTTTTCTGACCTCGCAAAATAAAATGTATTAATTAATCTAGGAACTCTTTCTTATCGTGTATTTTCTGCTTGTCTAATGTGCGTTGGCAGTGCACTCAGAATAGCCAAAGTACGTAATATTAAATTTTGTTCGTTCGTGCATCAGCTGATACGGGATTTTGATAGTGGCACTTTGTTTCGTATACGTCAATTTGCCACTCACCTACTGTCAGAATCTCGCCAACTTATATGAGACGGACCATACGTGTAACTGAAACTCTTTCCTTGGTAATTTTAACTCATCCTGCAATCAAACTTATTTGATCGCTTTTATGATCAAGGTGCGTTTGATACTCAGAAAAAAAACTGACCGGCAACCTTTTTAANTCAAACTTATTTGATCGCTTTTATGATCAAGGTGCGTTTGATACTCAGAAAAAAAACTGACCGGCAACCTTTTTAGGCATCAAAATAAGGCGATAGTAAATTAATGTAACTTTAACCATGTCACAGCAAGGCGTTTTGTATGTGTTCGGAGATCCATGGGTTTCCATATCAGTGTTAGAGTGAGCGAAAGATTTGCTCAAATTCAAACGAAACACTCTTCAAATAGTAAACTGGTTTCTTATTTTATCCTACTGTGAATCCTTCAGCTTCAAGTACAAATATTAACTGATAAAACTTTATTCTTACAGAAAAGAATATAAGTAAGTAGAGGGATTATGGGGACTTTGGCACATCGGGACCTGGGACCGGAGCATCGGTGCTGTTCGTGCTCTGTCATTCCGGTCGGCCAGCGGCCATATTGTATCCAGGTGACCTTTACCCTGAAATTGTAACCGGTGACCTTTGACCTTCAAACCCCAAAAAATCTAAAAAAATCTAAATGTCTAAAAATATTTATAAAAATCATATTAAAAATAATACATTTTTTTTTAAATTGTAAAAATTTATTTTAAAAAATTAATATTTTCGGAGGTCCCTCACAACCCCCTCCACACAATACTCATTCCACCATCTTGGTAGGAGGAACCCACCATCTTGGTAGGCACCACAGCCAACATCCGCCATTTTCGTAGGTGCAATTTTGGTTGGCGGAGTCCGCAATATTAGTGGGTGCAGTCCGCCATTTTGGTCGGCGTCACAGCCATAATCCACCATCGTGGTAGGTACAGCCGCAGGCCATTTTTGTAGGTGCAGTCAGTCATCTTGGTAGGTGTCACAGACACCATCCGCCATCTTGGTTTTTTCGTTTCTCATTTGTTTATACATTACTGAAGTTGGTCTCTCACCTTCGTTCGACCATCATCTTGGGTTTTTTTCGTTTGCTATTTGTTTTACGTTACTGGTTCAGTCTCCAGCACCACTCCCAGCAGACGACTGACACCTTCCACTCCCCCCTTCCAATATATTTAATTGACCAATCGCCCCACATCTGATTCTCAACGGATAATTTCCCAACCTCTTCCAATGAATTTAATTTCTCCGCCAATGTTTCTCATTTTATAATAACTCGGAGGTTTTCGGAAACCTATGCTTGACGAAGATGGCGGTTCCCCTTCACCCCCTTCTAATATATTTAATTTCTCCGCCAATGTTTCTTATTGGCTAAATACTCGGGTGTTTTCGGAAATCTTCGTTCCGGCTAATCGGCGACCTACTTTAATCGTGATGTCGGAGTATTTTTTTCCCCTTCAAATATATTTATAATACGCACCCCGAGCCCCCTCGTGAAAGCAGTCATTTTTCTCCCTGTCGTTCCTTTTTCGCTATTTCAAGAGGATAGCCCAGTGGCCATTTCGAAACTTGCAGGGTTTCAAACGCCTCTTAAATTTACGATAGCCATGTTGTTAAGTGAAGAAGAAAATAACAGTAACAGCAACGCAGAAGAAAATGGAGATAATATTCAACTTGTCTGCACCATATTGGCACGAGGAGCAACTTCATCAATGCCGTATAACCCACAACCATCAGGCAACCCTTACCAGCTCTCATAGGCCAGAACATCCTACAGCTTAGTCTTTCCCAGCTTCGCAGAGAGCCGCATCAGCTCCGACTTCAAATACAGTGATATCGAAGAAGAAATGGAAGTGTCCGTCGCCGAATTTTCTCCATTCAGGTCAGAAGATGTGAGCAAGTACAGTGAACTGAATTGTGGGTACTGACGTGTAAGTTTTCGAGATGCTCGAGGCGTTCTGCAAATTCAAGTTTGTGATGATACAATTTACTGGGTATGCTGCTACAATGATTTCGAAGGCTGTTATGTGCGGGACACATCAACGTGCGAATATAAAAACTGGTATGTTTACAATTAATGCCCACCTTGTTCGCTGGAGGAGTTGGTAAAAAAAAATCGTGATGTCCATGTATGCAAGGNACAACATGGCTATCGTAAATTTAAGAGGCGTTTGAAACCCTGCAAAAATTGTATGAAAGTGTAGTGCACAAACTTTTCCAAAAAAGTAAAAATAATTATTTGTGCAAATGGCAGGAGAAATATGATGGACATAACCATGTTGTGAAAAGGCAAGGTTTCCCGGATTGGGCCTCCACCTGCACGCTTTTGAATGTGAATTGCACCTAAGCTCGAGGCCGAGACCTTCCACCAAATCTTCTCGCAACGGTGGATCGTGTCCCAAGAAAAAAAAAATACAATTACATATTCTCTACTATACTACTATACTACACATACTAGTCAGCTCTTACCGTAACTGTGAAGTGGTGTGACGAAAATGTTCATTTCCCTTCTTGAAAGAAGCGTCTTCGTGGTAAGACTCTTGAACTATCAGTGCAAGATTGTGACAGTGACAAGTGTGCAGATCATTTGTTCCGTTCACAAAAAAAATGTCCCTCAAACATAAGGAATATAAAAAAAGAAATTGTGGGCGAATGACGTACAAGCAAGTACAACAGGGAAAATTGCTAATTTAATAATGAAATTAAAAATTATCAACGCTTTATAGGATGCTCTGAACGATGTGATGGCGATTGGCACAGTTTGGAGCTCGCAACGCTACCAGACCCATGGCCAAAAGTGCTCTTGCGTGCATGGACATGTAAGCTTTGCTCAACCCAGATGATGAAAACCTCCCATTCCCCTCGTGATTTTTTTAGTTGACGAAACACACACGTTCAACAGTATAAAAAAAATATTTACGTGCTTGATTAAAAGTTTTGATGGAAAATAGTATACTTTTATGCCATGTGTAAAAAAACATTCTTATGTACAAATAAATGTCGATGTGTTTAATTATCTCATAACTTTTTGTTGTAAACCAATCTTTTGCATTTTTTCAACAAATATGATTTATTATGAAAATATTTTCTCCGGCGTGTTTTGTAAATATATATATATATATAAACAACATTGTGTCTCTTTGTTCGGACGCGTGTAAATACCAAAAAAATCTACCGATTTTCATTCTGTTTTTTTATAAACCTTCTTTTCGTTCCCACGAGTGTTTGTACACCTTTCTTTTGTATCTTTATTACCCGAAAGGTACTAAAATCTGTAAAAAGCTCATTTTTACCATGCTTTTGCGTCAGGAAGCACCTTAGTCAACAATGCAATGTCAACAATGTAAAATCGCAACCTAGCAACAGAGCTATCTATCTACCTATATAAAAACGATATATCGATACTTATAAGTACATAAATGCTCGATATATCGATACTTATATATATGTCAATACTTATCGACAAATGAACATGTCACATAGAAATCTGTGGATGTAACATTACACGAAAATGAAGCGGTAAATTATCCGCCAGAATTTATAAATTAGTTTAATATTCGAGGATTGCCTCGACATATATTAAAATTGAANATAAGTACATAAATGCTCGATATATCGATACTTATATATATGTCAATACTTATCGACAAATGAACATGTCACATACAAATCTGTGGATGTAACATTACACGAAAATTAAGCGGTAAATTATCCGCCAGAATTTATAAATTAGTTTAATATTCGAGGATTGCCTCGACATATATTAAAATTGAANAAGCGGTAAATTATCCGCCAGAATTTATAAATTAGTTTAATATTCGAGGATTGCCTCGACATATATTAAAATTGAAATTAATAGTGCCAGTCTTTTACTTCTTAACATCAATCCACCAAAACTTTGCAACGGCACACGCCTTGCAATAAAAAAAATGATGGTCAATACTATAGAAGCTACCATCTTGAAAAGTGCTTTCAAAGGAGAAGATGCGCTTCTTCCCAGAATTCCATTTATCCCATCAGAAATTCCCTTTCACTTTAAAAGAACACAGTTTCCAGTTAGATTGACATTTGCAATGACAATAAATAAAGCTGAAGGGCAGTCATTGCAAATGTGCGGAAAAGATTTAGTAACAGAATGTTTTCGCACGGCCAATTGTATGTGTCGTGTACTAGAGTAGGAAAACCACACAACTTATTCATACGCGCGGAAGATGGTAAAACTAATAACATTGTATACAAACAAGTACTTCAATAATGAAGATTTTGAAAATACATATATTTCTTTCAAATAATTTCATGAATAGAACCAGAATCTTTTATGCCACAGCAACGCATGGCAGGGTTAGCTAGTATGCATATATATTTATTTATTTATAGAGAGAGAGAGAGGGAGAGAGAGAGCGCTAAATATCTTGGTCCATTTTATGTGTAAAAACGATGTATGTATTGATTTAAATTTTCTTACAAATTTTATGCTGGAATGATGATGTGAAATAAAGAATTTTGTTGCAAGCATTTGTGTAATATTTTCATTCATATAGAAATCATTTTAAAATGACGTGAGTGTTTTGATTGCTGTTACATTCAAGCGATACAGAAGGGAGAGAGGGAGAGGCAGAGACTGGCGGTGTCATTGTGCGACGTGTCAGAATTAAGGTCGTCACGCGATCACATCTCCTCCATCAGCATACTCCCCTTAGGTCTTCGCACTCTGGAGAGGTAGTTAGTGTAGGTCAGAAGTGACAACATTGTGGCGTGCACATTTAAAAAAAAAATTGAATACCCTTCTTTAAACGGTTATTTGCTGAATATTTAACACAAGTAATTTTTTGTAATAGTAAATCAAAAAAAGCAAATAATGTGCAGCAAATTCTGGTGAGTGTTTTTTAATAATTGTAGGTAAATAAGCCAAGCATAATTATTATGAAATAGGAGGATGCACTGTTATGAGAAATTGCATGTATTTGTCCCTTCTCCAAGGGAAAAGCAAACACAGTCAATTTTTAACCAAAGAAAGGGGGAAGAAACACTTAGAATTTTTACATGGAAAAAAAATAATTACTACACACACAGNCAATTTTTAACCAAAGAAAGGGGGAAGAAACACTTAGAATTTTTACATGGAAAAAAAATAATTACTACACACACACAGAAGTTAAATAACATTTCGCTATGTTTAACTCTTAAACCACACATACACATTACACCAAAAAATTAGNACACACACAGAAGTTAAATAACATTTCGCTATGTTTAACTCTTAAACCACACATACACATTACACCAAAAAATTAGGTAAAAATTCTTGGTTCGCAAGTGTAGGAGCAAAAAATGCGTGTCTCTAGAATCATATTTTTACATCCCTTTAAATGTATAATGTAGCTGCAGACTCTAGGATGGTAGAAAACTTAGCACAAATTCTTCCATGTAACATTTCACGTCCGTAAGAAAACGCACGCTGATAGTCATTTCGAGGTGTAAATCAGCAACATCGTTATGTAACGCGCGTAAAATGCTTTCGAAGTTATTTATACACTGGTGAATCTCATCCCCGTCAGACCGATATGAGGGTGGGTTAGCATCGAGAGGCAGCGGAGACCACATGTCTTCGTAGCAAAGGCATATTTCAGCATATGTGTAAGCAATGTTAGAGACCGAAAAGTACTGTACCGACACGGATGAGTCCATCACATCGTTGGAAGAAAGAGTCCCCATTGTTTGCAGATGTAAAACAGTAATTTCGGGCTATCCATTTTCCAGCTGCGTTACGTTACATGATTCCAGCAGCAGGGGAAAATTCAGTTCTGTTTTCGCATTTAGCCAACTCACCCGTCTGGAAGCCACGGAAGGGCGGCCTCTGGCAGCCCTGGAAAGGTGGCGTCTGGGTACTCCAGAAGGGTGCCATCTGGGTGCTCCAGAAGACTGCCGTCTGGGTTGCTCTGGAAGGGCGTCTCCGTCGCGGTGCTGAGTGTTGATATAGGTACAGCTCCGGATTCTACCATGGTCCCCGATTGTGCAGCATCGCATCGCCCTGAGGCAATATATGAGGAGGCCCCCATCTTTTCGAATAATTCCCCCGCATTAATAAGGAGAGCCTCGTCACTCTCGGAGCAGAACACAATAGACGACATTACGAAGATTGCTGCTAATTTCCTTAAAGTAGCCACAGCATGGAGTCTTCAATACCAATACGACTAAGCCGCATCGACGCCCAAAACTAAAGCTTATAAGCGAGTGCCCATCCGCCTCCTATAATGCTCTGCATACCCTCACCACAGCCTGCCACCCCTTTGTCATGTGATGTGTCTGTATGCCTACATATAAAAAAATTACATATAGATTCAATTTTATTGCTAGGTAGGCAGGACCTATATATAAGTTAACATTATTATTTTTTCTTTTAATATATACATATATACTTACGATTTAAGTATTACTATTTTATCAAATAAATTAACTCAAATTACTAATAACAAAGTAATTGAGTAGGGGGACGGCCAACGGCTAATAAATTGAGTGGGAAGTTTTTCCCCGCCGTAAGAGCTACGTTGCAGCTCCCAGGAAAGGATTGGAGGGGATACCAGTGGAACTGCGATGGCCATTCGCTTTGATTTCGATCCGGGAGAACAGCTAATCAAGCATGAGATCGGAAACTCAACTAGCCACCAGGAAACTCGTATTGAACCCAGCATGGCAATATCTAGATCGGCTGGCGGCGCGCGTGTGACAGGGTACGTCTTAGCGTATGTGGAGAGTTACTCCGCGCAAGCTTATCCCGTTTCCTTTGCTCGCTTAAAGTCCGTATATTTTCTTGGCAAGAGTCCCCCTTGCTCCTTCGGTACTGTGTGTGTGCCCAAAACCCATTCCTTTAATTAACGTTATCACTAATATTTATTTTCTCTATGCTTTATTTATTTAGCTAAAAAGTAACGTTACATTTAAAACGAAACGGTTTAAAATATAAATACACATATAATTTATTTTTATAGAGATGTGTTTTATTTACACAAATCAAAAAATTATAAATACACGTAAAATTCGAGTCTCTTAAAAAAATTATTGTGCGAGCAAAAACGTGTTCGTAAAAAATTGTTAGCAGTCTTTGACGTTCCATCTGTCACATGTGTGCTAAGAAGCTCGTTCTTTCATTTCTATCCCTGTTGTCCCCTCAACGCCTGTGGGCTGTTATGAATGCACGCCTTGGTGCGAGAGTAATTCTCTAAATGTTTAAAGTTGNCTGTTATGAATGCACGCCTTGGTGCGAGAGTAATTCTCTAAATGTTTAAAGTTGGAGTAAAACTATGAAGAGTTGCATACATATATATTCTTAACTTGGTGTATTCATGTTTATTTTTTTGGGTTTACGAACGATAACATAATTTTTTTTTTACTGTTTCTTGTTTAAAANTGGAGTAAAACTATGAAGAGTTGCATACATATATATTCTTAACTTGGTGTATTCATGTTTATTTTTTTGGGTTTACTAACGATAACATAATTTTTTTTTACTGTTTCTTGTTTAAAATTTGATGTGATCTACTTAGAAAATATTTATTCTATAATTTATGTTTTGCGTGCGAAATATTCCAAGCCCTGATAACTAACTTGAAGCAGATTATGAATGGACGGTGCAGATACTTCTATACATCATATTTTCCCCGTGCGTTGGTTTTAACTTGGTTTTATAGGTGTTTGGAATGTATGTTGAGGGAGTTTTATTTTTTTAAGGAATATTTTGTATTTTTTTTCACGAATCAGCATTGTAACAGGTATAATTTTTTTCATTAGAATGTTCTGTTGGTCCCCAAAAGTACGTTATGTCTGTTTGTCATAAATCAATATGGTAAGATGTATATTTTTCCAAAGTGTCGTACCTTGACCCTCCTGTCGGTGAGGCCTTGTGTGTATTCTCGCACGGGCTAAAGACAAAAGTGTGTTTTTTTTTATTCCGGCATTTTCAAGTTTGTATGATAATATAAATAAGCATTCGTGAATTCTATTTGCAACATATTAAAGTTATAGATGATAAATTAATAAACAATCGATCTCTGTTGGAATAATAAATTTAATGTAGCTAGCATGAAGCCATCGCTGTAGACAAACGAGCTGCCTCGCATTCGCCCCCGGGCGGCCCGGCCGGCCGCTGCGTGTTCAGCAGGAAGGGCACAGTCCAACTCACAGCTGCCAACTCGAGAATACTGCATGCGGTGCCAACCTTAACTCCAACCGTATCTGAAGCCGCTGCACGGAATGTATAAAAATAGTTTTCGAAGCTGCCATCATTTGCAAAATGTTTTACCTCTAATACTTAATTTATTAAAATAAATAATTATGTTCATTTACGTAAAATATATCATACATAAATGTAGCGATGGCTAGAGTCTCATAAATGAATTCAATATTTTGTTTCTTTAAATTATAACAAAACTGATATATACTAAAAAAAAAATTTCTTTACCAACATAGTATTTTTTAACTTACATGAGCAGGACATAACACGAGATAAAATAAAATCTATATATTTTTTAACACCATTATTCATGCACACATAACACAATATTATTTTTTTCTGCATAATACAAGGAATGCTTGTTTTACATGTTTTTCTTCTCTGAGTATTGGAGGGCATTATATACGTAATATATTTTTTTAATGTGCCATGGGTTCCTCGTAGATTTTTTTTAAATGTACCGCAGGTTATCATAACTCCAGTCTTAGGGTTTCGGAGATGCATGGGGTACAGAAATATCTTTAATTTTTGCACTCGTGAAGTCTTGTGGCGTACGTCTCGACGTGCTGTTGAAGTGGCGGGCAGCGGAAATGCTTGTGAAGGTCTACAAAGTTTGTTCCGATGGGGCACGCATTGCGAATCGCGGAGTCTTGGCGTCTTCCAAACACATACACAGCTTAACAGGGAATTATGGCTGAGTACAGCATTGTCGGAATTTCCAGATATGGAATATTTCTCTCGTACCACCTTAGTCCGTGCGTTTCGTAAATCTGTAGTCGATACATTTGTTGCATGGTGCGATCGAGAAGCTTCCATGGACACGGCGGTAAAAAAGTGAAAACCTAAATTATCTCGTCTACGTTACTGTACGAGATAGTAATCTGCTTGATGGTGTAAGAGTCCAACTAGCGAAAACTTTGGATGCTGCAAAACATTTCATACGATTGTTGTGATATAAAAAAAATTCCATGCGCTCACGGAGTTTCACAAATTATTTGCAAAGTCATTTAAAACTTCATCGAGGTCCATACACATCGGGCACCTGTGTTATGGGTTGGTTTCCTCACCGGATATTACTTGCCAGTAAATTTCTTGAAGAGGAGCATCTTCCATGGGTACAGCTTGCGAGGAGATAAATTGCATGGGGACGTCGTCTTTTACTGCGAGGGCATATTCAACGGGGAGGGCGTCTTCAACGGTGACGTCTCCCACGGGCACAGACGTCGCGAGGGCTGCTCGGCGGGCCCTTCACCAACCCCTGCGATGCGGCATGTCGGGAACCGAAGTGGTGCAGTCCTCGAAACACTCCTTGCATGGGAGGCAGTTCCGTATGTCTTCGTCCTGCTGCAGGTAGGCCGGCAAATACTTTAATATGTTAAATATTTCGTAAGGTGTGTAGACCAGGAGAAATTCTTTCGGCAGGTATGGTAACTCGTTACGTTTGTCCAAAGCACTAAGCGAGCGCGCCCTTCCAAATGCCAAAATGGCCGAAAGGATTTTATGGCCTCTCGGACAACATGCGTACATTTCTAAGATCTATAAAAATGGCTGATTTCCCGAGAGGGCTGGGGGTGCTTCTTATAAAGAGTTTTACCGGGGGGGGGGGTAAATAGTCCCCCCTCACGATTAAGGTAGGCCGCCGATTGGTCGGAATGAAGGTTTCCGAAAACACCTGAGTTATTAGCCAATGAGAAATATTTACAGAGCAATTAAATATATTGAAAGGGGGTCGAGGAAAACCGTAAATTGTTGGTCAAACGAAGGTTTCCGAAAACACCAGAGTAATTTGCCAATGAGAAACACTGGTGGATCAATTAAATATATTGGATGGGGGTAGGCAATTAGTCAATGAGAATCAAGGGTGGGGCAATTCGTCAATTAAATACATTGGAAGGGGGAGTGGAGGTGTTCATTCCTCTGTTGGTCGCGGTGGACACAAGATGGTCTCCGGTTGACCGGAATGACAGAGCACCAACATCTCCGACGCTCCGGTTCCAGGTACCGATGTGCCAAAGTCCCCATAATCCCTCTACTTTAATACTTGTAAAAAAATAGGATGAATGAAAACACATACATTCTAGCGTCGGTGGGTATTCTTTCAAAAAAGAAATAAAGAAAGCGGGAAGTCTTGAGCAGGTAACTGAAATTAAAAATAATGCAATTATAAGTGACGAATGCTAAACCAAAAATATTTAAATTATGCTGTTCAGGAAATGGGATTAAAAATCATATAAAAGAAGAACTATCTATGGAAAAGCCCATTCTGTGTAAGTAAAGATGCATTAAAATAACATATATTGACTGTGCCTTACATGTCGCATACATGTATCGACCAATGCTATGACATAAGTGCAAATATATATATATATATAAATATACATATATACATACATACATATCTAATACAAAAATTCTTACTTCGAAAAATATAAAATTTGTATTTCCAACCATTTGAATCTATTACGTACTAGAGAACCGGCCCGGCTTCGCCCGGGTACAATTGAGTTTTACAGTGATACAGTAATAAATAAATTGGGAAAATACAATTCGTTTATGTGAAAACAGAATTATACAATTTCCCATGTTGGTCTAGATTTTTAACTGATTACGGCAACCCAAAAGGAAGGAAATATTTTTTACCCGATAGCAAAGAAGTAGGGTATTGTTTTTGGAGTGTATCTGTGCAACTATCGTGTAGTTACCACATTTTTGCTTTCCAGCGTCGATGTATGAAAATAAAAACGTAAGATTCATTAAGTTGTAGCTTTAGAAATAAGTGTACCTAGGTACTCCTTTTTGCGCTTGACTCAGAGATCTTAATCAATCACCAAAGTTAAGCAACGTTCCCAGCGGCACACATTGGGTTGGGTGACCGTTTAGTGACATAACGTCTAAGCGATTCCGGGCTTTGGAGGGCACGTTAAATATTCGGTCCCGGTTGTTATCGATTGATAGCAGTCGTTAAGCCATTTCAGAGGTCCTTGGGCGGCCTGATAAACTCTGAAACTGGAGGAAAAAAATATTTCGGTCACGTTCCCAGCCGTTGCAGAATTACGTTTTGTTGTTATTCAACAGTAGCCCTACAATTTACCGAGATAAAAAATATCCAATGTCCTATTCCAGGACCTAAAGTACCTACATACCAAATTTCATCAAAATCCGTTCAGTTATAGAGCTGAGTGGTAACAAACATACATACATACACACACACACACACACACACACACACACACACACACACACTTTCGCATTAATAATATTAGTAAAATTAATATGATGATAATACATAAAGAAACATATAGGTTGTTTAAGTTAAACAATTATTTAGAAAACATTTAAAGAACTCGAGCCATACAGTATGACAAACTGGTTGTTTTTTTTTTACAAACTTGTAATAGAAATTAAAGAACTCATTTTCGAGCAATCCAGAGCATAAATTGATAACATCTATACCCTAGAGCATCAAATTCGGGCTACTTGAGACCAGAATATGGGTTAAAATATTCCGAAATACGTTTAAAATATGTATTATAATTCTTGCTGGTGTTCCAAACAACCGTGAGTATGTTCAGAATTGGTAGTAAATAAATGCAGATATTTTAGTTTTAGTAAAAGTGGATGCATTTTAAATATATTTGTTAATTATTATTGAATTTTTAAATGTAAAATACGTTGTGGTTATATATACATCTTTGTAGAACACTTTTGTGCATTCACTGTTTCATCATTTTCTGTTCACAATTGCCGATAATAATATTAACACAGGTGCAGTTGTGAACTTCGTTTTTTACACTTAAATAAAGTTTTCCTAAGAACAATAAATAAAGAGAGAAAACTGGTTGTAATAAAAGAAGACTGGCGGAAGAAACAAAAGTAGAGTTAATTAACCAGTTTTGTGGAAAATTTATTTGGTCATTATTAACTTGGTTCGCCTAGAAATATGAGGCGCTCATGTTAATATTATGAAACGATAGAAATATGGTACAAGAACCTTGAAAATTTATACTATCAATCTCTTTAGGTTGTGCTGCCCGAATGACATATATATATAATAATAATTACGCAAACTCTAAAATTAACATAATGGGTCGACCATTCTACCACAAATGAAAGAATATCTGTTTGGGAAAGTAAAAAACAGTAAGATCGGCACACAGCCCGCCAGTAATGAATGCTCTTTAGCCCATACACGGTTACCTCCAACTTTTCTNGCCCGCCAGTAATGAACGCTCTTTAGCCCATACACGGTTACCTCCAACTTTTCTGAAGCCCTGCTAAAGTTACATTGCTAGCGTATTCTTCCGATTCATGAAAACAAAGACCAACCAAGTCTAAAAAATTACGCAAAAGTGATAACGCATCGCATTCGTGCGCACTGGGTGTGATATCATCGTGCATAAGAACCATTTCTTACTAGGCATTACCAACACACCTATATACTCTTTGTTTTTATTCGTAATCATTATGAATGAAATAATATAATTAATAGATTAATTATAAGTAAAGGATCAATTTTACAAAAAATAAGGTAGATTTATTTTGGGAGACGTATAAAACGCTTGTGATACGTGACATATTAAAGGGAACAAACGTCCTATCACAACACACATGGGGTGATTTTTCGAAGGTTTGATTCAAAAAGTGTGAAGAAACCGCGAACAGACAACACATAAAGTGTATTTTTTGTAGAGTGGACCATTACGATATGCGTAAAGTGAAACTACATATACTAACAGAATTGGCGTTCTTGTAGTGATGGTCGTAGCTCACTCACATTCACTTTGTTCTGGAAGTCTGTAAATGTGTGTGGAACTCAGAGAGTCCATATATTTGTCCCTGTATTGCAATTTATTTAAACATTCTTCTGTGGAATAAATTCACATATATAATTTAAGAATAGTTAAACGTATTGACTTGTGAGCCAGTTTTCTCGAATTTTCTTGTACTGATTACTATGCACAGAGTGTAAATCTCTTACGTGGAGATTACCTGCGGGGTCGCACCAGGATTTTCGCACGAGGGAATCGTGCCGGACGATACCACTGGTAGGTGGGTTTTCTCGGGGATCTCCCGTTTCCCCCGCCCTCCATCTCAGCACTGTTACAAACTCACCTTGCTTCAGTCTTATCGGCTTTCAAGACCTCGGTGTTACGAACAGCCAAAAATCTCTACTTCACTCCACTCTTACGCGGATGTTTTCAGAATTATGTTAATAAAACGAATCACCAGTATAGAAGTTTTAAAAAAAACCATAAAGACGTAGGCCCAACATCTTCGTGTGTGTATGTGTGTGAAATGTAGAGGTGGTTCTTCTTATACAGGCGTGCACAATCCTTGGCTGTACAAGATACTGGGGACCCTCCTTTTTTTATCTGATTAATGCTCCGCTCTGCAAAGGATAGCCTTTTTTTTTTTGTGACCATCCGGCCAGTTTGTCTACAGATGCTGCTTTGCGAATGAAGTACCGTCTTTTAAAATATTTTCTGCGTTTATAATATTTTATATAGTGCCAACAATCCTCCCTTGGCGCAGCGTGTTAACACACTGAGCTCGCGTGCTGGAGGACTCGTGTTCAACCCCTGATCCTATCATCCCCGCTTCGGTATTCGACTATTTTACGAAAGAGGTTTAGTTCATAATACAGGCCATTGCCAGTCCCTTCCACCCTCCTGATTGTCCTTTTCTATTTACCCTGCTGTCGATGAGACGTGAAGCAATAATTTCAAAAATACCAGTCTTGCTTACCGATATCCTTATTATAACATACATTTTCTTTTGCGTGCATACGTTGTATGGGATCCAGGATGGAAACGGCGGTGAGCATGTGCAGGATGATGAATTCCGACACGGTTTCCTCGTGACTAATAACACGATTGAAATAAACGTGGTGTCTTTCAATCGGGTATATGACTGCAATGCAAGCACGACATTGAGTTTCGCCGCGCATACGTGAGGCGCGGTTGGGGACTCGCGGCATTTTTGGACGGGACTGAAATTTTCCGGGCCACCGATTTGCTAACGTGCTAATTTTGGTGCCAAAATAAAGATTTCGTATTGATATGTCAATTTAAGCTATAAAAGAGTAGTATCGCTTTCGTTACTTTCAGTTAGTTACCATATTAAAAAAAAAAAAAATTGTTACACGTTGAAGCATACTTATTTATCCAAAACCCACAACCATGTCCCCAACACAGTCATACAACTATTGTTTCTTCAGACTGTTTTTTTTCTCAGAGTAGCATACATATTTATTATAGTTTCCGCTCACATGTCACGTCTCACTTCTTACCACAGTTCCCGCACGTTCACTGACTGCCAACCTTGTTGTGCATATTTTGCAGTTTCCATTAGTTAGGTTTATAAGTAAATTTCAACTCTCAAAGTATTGTATTCAATAGAACAACGCACCCGTCAGCGTTTGTATACGCGCACCTGAGTGCAGGCAGCAAATACTCTGCCGCCCTTCCGTCGTATTGCCTGGTCTAAGCTTGAACTGAGTCGCAGCACAGGTAATTTATACTGTAAACCTGGAACAGTTGAAACGTCTCCAGATAAGAGAAAGGTTTGAAAATTGCCCCCTTTGAAATCTGTGGAAGTTTACTGATAATTAATTGTAGCTGAATATCGCTGGGGTAATGGTGAGATTCGTTAAGTTCTGGTGATTCAGAAAACTCCAAGGAACTGATTCCCACATCACTGTACGGATTCGCCAGTCAGCAAAAGGTATTTCTTTGATTGGTGTCACCGATTCGGGTTTAGTATGTGCATGACCAAGTTGCCGTGACATTAAATATTTCAGTAAACAATTTCCGCAATTATGATTTCAGACCTGAAGCTTAAAAAGATGGCGCCATTGTTGCTGTGTAGCCGGTAAGACAGTCAAATTTTCGTGTTGAACATTTGGGATTCAATCGACTTTCAAACCTCCTGTCATTGTGTAACAGCAATANAACCTCCTGACATTGTGTAACAGCAATAACTCTGACCCAAAAATTATTCAACGAACAGAAATTCCATGACCACCTCAATCGTAGGCTGGCAAAGATAATCGAAGTGGGTTTTTAGTGATATATAGTATTTGACATCATCAAAATGCTGTCGGGTTTTCTTTTTGAAAGGCGAATATTTTAAAGTCCTATATATTTTTAATACTCTGTTTCACAATGGATTGTACGGTATAGTTTGGCAATAGTTTTCTGTAAAACTTAAACGCGAGTCGGTTCTCAAGATCTCGATGTTAAGAGCCGCCCAAATCACTCAACTCAACTTGAGCGCGACACGTTAAGAAGTGACTGTGAGACAGTCCAGCAACTGAATACAATTAAAATAATACATTACTTGCGCATAATTTATCAATTGCAGTGTAGGCTGGGAAATAAATTATTTGTGCTAATCACGTTTTAAGCCAATGTCTGCAACGATTTAATACAACTGCAAGTTAAAAACATGGCTTTTCTAAAGTATATTTAGCTCGAAACATGCAATTGTTAAGACCCCTTAATTAATCGAGGCCGTATCTCACCAGACATACACATAATCGATTCCTCCACTTTGTTGTTCATTTAAAACTTTATAGAGGGAAAATTTTAAAAGGTAATTGTTTTACGATGATTTTTTTTTCTTTACCACGCAGATAAACCATGTGAGTTATTAATGTACAGACGATCAAATATTTAGATTTAATAAATTAAAAATATTAACACTTTTTCACCTTCCTACACAGTAAAAATTAGATTAAAACATATAGTAGTTCAAATGCAACGATTTTTCAAAGGAAGTTTACTTATAATAATATCCATAGCACGAAAAGTTTATTATGAAATTCACGATACCTGCACTATGAAGTTATATCTCTCTAATATGACCGAAATTGAATTCATAAGCACAAACTATTTGTTTGCACTTTCCCTACTTATCTTGCAAGCGCAAAGGTAAGCTCGTCTCATAAATCTGGCATTTCACTGAGACCAGGGAAATACGTATCCTTCTATTCGCAACTAGCCATCGAACTAATGGATGAGGTAATTAGCTGTTTTACAGCTCTCCCTGGCCACCATACTTTCNGAAAGGGATCGATCGGTTCCCCTACCCTTTTCCCGCTCTGAAACGCAAAGCGAACATCCCCTCTTCTTTCCCACCGTTACGTTCCCTTGTTTTTTCTCATTTACCCTTTGTTTTTTTTTTTCTTCGTTCGTTGCCTGGCGCCGCAAATGGGCTCCTCTTCTCGGCGTAGGTAAAAACTTTCCCCGACAGCAGCGGAGGGTTTTGGTTGCCTGATTGCTAAGGACCAATTTCCGCCACGCTCTGGGCGAGGGTTTTACACGCTTGCTTGCCGCTTGTCTGCAGCGCGCCGAGAACTAACGAGCAAGTCGCCCAGCGCTTGCTCCCTCCACTGGACGCGCGATGTTCACGGACGCGAAATGCTTGACGCGCTGGTCGTAGAACTCGCAATTAGGGAACAATCTGAGGTGATTCGCAGCACTGGATAAGGTCGGCGATAAGGGCTACAGTGGCAGTCACTCCATCACCTCTTTGTGCAGTGCACTGAACTGGCGTGCAGTATCTTATTCGCGCTGCTCTAACTATACGATTTTAATGTCAGAAACCTCTAAATTTATTGTTCGTGCGTAAATAGCAAAGTTCTTTGAAGAGCCCTTTACTACTTTCGCATTTACTCACGTAGAAAATTGTAAAATATAAGAATAAGTGAATGTACTTTTTTTACTGAGAATATGAGACTGAAACCATATTGGCATGCTGCAAGCAAGATGTATATTTACAATTAGTCTGAATTGTAGTTATAATTCGCATAACAGTTTACAAATGCAATCGTCAGTTTCTTTTTATAAAGTGTATTTAAACCCTTTGCAATTAATTTTAAAATGTAATGAGCAAACTGCCGGTATCGTGAGAATTGTGAAGGTCACTTCAGAAAATGTTTTTGAGGAATTGGTTAATTATTTTAATAGATTAAGTAAAAATAATTACTCCAATGATGTTGCCTAAGCAAATATAATAGGTAATCACATGGTAGAGTAATATTTACAGATACAGTTATTGGTATTTCTTCTGCATTTAATTTCTATCTGCTAATAGGGGTTAAGTTTATTCAAAATTACTCATCTTGTAATCAAACAAATTTGCCTCTTGATAGGTCCAGTTTTCAGCATACTTTCCGAACGAAAGAAAAGCTTATGAAATCACTTTCCTGTCTGTGTGTCTTTGTGTCTTTGTGTGTAAGTGTATGTATGTGTCTGTGCGTGTGTTTGTCCCCACTTTAAATTTTGAGCGCGTGAATCAAATTTCATTAAACTTGTTACAAATATAATTATTAGCAAGAACACACGAATTTTATAGTTATCGACCACGCCGGTCACTTACTTTCAAAATAGCGGCTATTTAAATTTCTTGTGTTATATATCATATCTCAGGAACCATCCAAACTATTGAAACCAAATTTTGTACACTGGCAGACAATTCCGTCAAAATTAAATTTTGAGATGTATATTTTTGTTGGTCCGCCATTTTATAAGATAGTACCAATAGAAAGTCAAGATTTTTGCATTATATCTCAAAAAGTATTAAACCAATTCTCACCCAATATGGCATGTAAGTAAAACTATCGTTTATCATGTAAAAGTAAATGATTAAACTTAATAACTTACTTATTTTCAAAATGGCGGCCTTACAAATGTTTAAGTTTATTTGGTACTTCTGCCATTCTATGTAACCAATTTCAACCAAATTATGTATACTGAAAGTATGTATTAGAAACATCATTCATACCAACGAATAACCACTTTTGTTGGCCATTTTGGAAGATAGCGCCATACGAATAAATTAAGTTATTATGTCATAACTCGGTAAATAATTAACCGATTCCTACCAAATTTCCTAAACTAGTAGTATTGATGGAGCTGATGTTTATTAATATGTTTGAGGTTTGTAAAACACATATTTTAAAAATGGCGGCCATATATTCATTTAAGCTTGGAATGCTATATTGTCGAAAATATGTAATCAATTCCAACATAACTTTGCATGCTGGTAGTAGACAGTAGAGCTATCAACTGTATCTACATAGAGCATTTTTTATTTTCCATTTTTTAAGATAGTGCTATGCGCATAAAATAATGTTTTAACGTAATGTCTTGATAAATAATTAACCCATTTATATAAAATTTTGCAAACAAGTAGTCCTGAGGCAGATGATGTCAAAATATGTGTTTTAAAAATGCCGGATACTTACTTTCAAAATGGCTACCATATAGGAATATTTTTTTTTAGCTTAGAATGCTCTATCGTCGAAACCGTGTAATCAATTTCAACTGAACTTTGTATTCTGGTAGTATATATTACAAATAAAAGTATATACACGACGCATTTTTGTCCTCCATTTTGTAAGAGCTTTTCATAAGCTAGCTATTTTTGTTGATAATACATTAAAAATCCTGGAAATAACAAAACAGACTCATATCAGTAAACTCAGCAAAAATTACTGCAGTGAAGATCGGCAAGTTTTCACTTATAATTTTAAAGGCTGAATTTTAATTATAGTTCTCATTTGATTGTATTGTTTTCTATCAAATGCCAGTTTATTAACTAGAATTCAGTGACATTTATATCACTTATTGTTTGCACCAATTAAATTTAAGAGATCAGAGATAGATAACACCGAACTATCGTATAAGGTCAGGCGAAAGGTATTTAGATTCAACGTTGGGAATGAAAGGGCATACAAATTGCGAATAAATCAGAATCTGAAGGGAAAGAAAAACCACATAATGAGCTGGTAATCAGCATTTTTTTAATACCGTAGCTCTTGCAGCGCGTCAAATGTGTGCATGAAATTAATACTAGAGAGATCTAACTCTCACTAATGTGAAACATGACCACCACGTTTGGGCAGTATCATCGTTGAAGATGTTCTTACACGTAAATAAAAAGGGAAGGAGAATACGCTGATGCAGATAAATGACCAACCGTAATACGTTCCGAATATAGGTTACATTTTCATGCGGTACGTTGTCCTCGAATTAAAATTCAATCACAAAAAAAAAAAAACGCAACGTCGTCAGACAAAAGAGCAATAAAGTATTTTTTTAGGTTTTGGTCTTAAAAAAAAAACAAAACAATTATCGTGACTTCTGAATTAAAAACCGAGAGTAATAACATTTACATTTTTGCTTTGAAATGGAACACGTGGAAACATATTTTCTGATTAAAGGCGTTCTCTGCGTTATTCGTTCCCAAGCCGTGTACATTCCACATCTCTGCGTCGTGAATGGAAAAAAAAAATACGGTCCGCTAAGTGAACACGGTTGCCATCATAACAGCGATGCTGCACTGTCAGCGCTCGTTCCCGGCACGACCTTGTGCCCCGAGCTTCGGTGTTGTTCGTCGCTTTCAGAAATCAAATAACNGCTATTCCAAAATACATTGCCGCGCGCGTGTTGAGTAAATTTTTTTTAAAATTGAAAAATCAACTGTTTATTTTAAAACATTTTGACATGCGTTAACAAAATGAAAATATGCGGCCTTATGTAATGTTTCATTAAGGAAGATGAAGGCTGTTCAGAGGTAAACTGAGCACTTTAAAAAGCCCTACTTATGATCTACTTCAACGCGTTTTGTGTATTCTTCCACTACATGTAAAATTAACATTGCCACGAACCTGATCACTTTATTCTTGCGCCTGTCATTTGAATTCCAAAAGTGTTGCTCTGCAGCGTGCATAATTATCAATTTTAAAAATAAAGGAACTTTTTATTTTCTTTTTTTTTTTTTTCAAAATTTTAAATTTTGTAGTTTATAACGAAGTGCTACCAAACAATTCCTCTTTACGAGATCCGCAAAAAAAATGGAATTCTCGAGCTATCTGTATTGTGTATTGCTTTCTCGTCAAAGCAAATAAGGGCGCGCATATTTTTTTTTTTGTGCGTATCAAACACACCGGAACTTAGGACGCCCGACTGGTTATCGGTCACAATGGAATTATTCTTCCATCCATTTTCACACAAGCGAACCTTCGCTCTTCAGAAGAGGATTTTGCCAGTGGCCATATTTACCTAAGCAAAATAGGGTCGTAACTGTACGCCGTTCATGGCAAACTGAGCACCTTTTGAAAGCCCTGCTTAAGATCTACTTGTGTGGACATTGTGTATCCTCCCTCAGTAGGTAAAATTATCATTGTCATGGGCCTCACAACTTTATTCGTTCGTCGGTCGAATGAAACTGTTAAATTATTATGAAAGTAAACGTTTTAAAAATTCGCTCATTTTTACACTTACACGCATTAAAAAATAAATCAAAATAAATTGTTTTAATATTTATAAAGTCTCAACTAACAGTTTTAATTGATTGTTAAAACTATTTTTCTCTCTGTCGTAACCAACTTAAACTGGATGCATACCAGTCAGTATTCCCGATAAAAAGTATGCAGATAGGGACAGTGACATTTTTCAAAGGCTGATTTCAAAAGTGCTAAATTTATAGTGAACAACCTTTAAAGGGTGCCTGCAGCTATTTTTAACTCTAGAGGCTTCGAAACGCGTGACCTCTAAGAACGAATATTGCTAACTCGCCACTTACTTCATCGCCTATCTGCGCAATGCGCTCAGCTGGCGTGTAGTCTTTCCGTCGACGACCCGCCTGTATGCGACTTTAATTGTTGACCCTACATTAGCAGCTAAAACTGATTCTTAAAAAAAAAAAAATGTTATAGTCTATTCACGGTTAAGTGAGCACTTTTGAAAGCCCTCTCATTTGTAATGATAGTCAATAAATATTTTTTTTATTTTGGCGTTGGAAGTTAAGTTTTGAATGCGGAGGAATATACTAACTGTATTTATTACTCAAATGACATTATTTATTTAAAAAGGTAGTTAAAGGTTAAAACATGACTGAAATAAAAAAAGTAACAAGGGCATCAAAAGTTCTCCCTTTACCATGAGCAGCTTATAGACCNGTTAAAACATGACTGAAATAAAAAAAGTAACAAGGGCATCAAAAGTTCTCCCTTTACCATGAGCAGCTTATAGACCTTTGTACGTCCAAAAAAATGTATTTTGAGTTTAAATGAGAACTTGAAACTTTTATTTGGGGACGAAACGTTTCTTGNGTTAAAACATGACTGAAATAAAAAAAGTAACAAGGGCATCAAAAGTTCTCCCTTTACCATGAGCAGCTTATAGACATTTGTACGTCCAAAAAAATGTATTTTGAGTTTAAATGAGAACTTGAAACTTTTCTTTGGGGACGAAACGTTTCTTGNTTTGTACGTCCAAAAAAATGTATTTTGAGTTTAAATGAGAACTTGAAACTTTTCTTTGGGGACGAAACGTTTCTTGGTTACTTTCCATGTTTAGACACCACTTCATATTGTCTAAAGTTTTGTTTTTTATTATTATGTGTTCTCTACGAAACCTCTGCAACGTACATCGTACTGCATTCGCCAGTTAAGCGAAGTTCTTAACAGTTTATAGTTCACAAACAATTGAGGAACCGTTTTAAGCAATCGCTAAGTTTCCCTTTGTTATAGTTTTCTCTTTCTGAGAAATATTTTTTTTGGTGACATAGCCGTTTTTATTTTCAGTACCTACTATTAAATTTATTTATGTATTGTCATTTACGATTACGTTTAATTAACGTCATTATCGCTTATTTTTTTTGGCAATTATGTGTATTTAACCAGCAACATTAATATATTTACATCAAGTTTTAATTTTAATATTGATAGGTAAGCAGCTCCAAGTGTGATCTGATCAGTTTAAAAGTAATTAAAATATTTTTCCTTGAAACAAAAATTAATGTATAAAATGTTGTTGCGGAAAATATTATTTTACGTTATTGTAATTTTCTATTCAGTTATTTTGTATTAATAATTAACATTTTAAGATCTCAAAATACTTTCGTTGTTTCTGGCGTTGCCTCAAGTGACTTGATATCTGTGACAGTCACTGTTACTTTCAGAATGCACTCTTTATATTTCTTCTTGCTTGAGACTAATAATGGCGTGACTTCGTTTTTTTAGATCGTCTCCTTTTCTTAACACTTAATTATGGACTATTCGTTCATCAATACCGAATTTGGTAAGTTCCTTTTATTTCTCCTTTATGCCCCGACTTTGGAAATTATTATTTTGAGCTGGGCTTCTATTTTTATGGTATTTTGTGTGTTGTATTGGCGGTCGCCCGCCTGGGACTTAAATGATGCCTTGGTGAGGCTTGTCTACGACCATGTTGCTGCGAATGTCTGGGCGATTTCGCTGATGCCTGGCTGTTTTTGAACTTTGGCGATGGCAAGAGCATTCCGGTAAACTCAGGAATATGAGGGAAGTCCAGCATGTAATTAACTTCCACTCAATTAGTTCATCTTGTGCATGTACTTGCACCAGCATTCAGCGCATCAAGTCGCTAGTCCAATATTAATTTATCTTTGGTACTTTTATGTTTGGACCTGTTTTATTCTGAACTAGCTGTGCCCGCGGCTCCGCTCGCGTGGACTACAGAATTATTGTTTAGGTAATTTTTTTCAATAAAGTCCATGCCTTTGATACCTTTTCCTGAAAATGTATGCACTTGTTTTTTAATGTCAATGAGTGCAAGGTGAAAAACTTCGTCATTAAATGATGCTTGTAAATTAAATGGTAAAAACACTTATTAGTATTTCTGTGTTATAGATAGATATATGCTAGCAGGGAGCTTTTTAGGTCTTTTTATTCTACACAATTTTTTACATGATAGGGTTCCATCTTTAACGGTTTAGACAGCGTATTGCAAGAGAGCGCGCTGGCGGCAAACTTTTATCCAACTTGATTCACTATTATCATCACTGCTTATTCCTTATATTTCTAAACGAAACAAAATATATACTGGAACCTGGCAAGAGAACATAGCTATGAATTAAAAAAAAACACGTAAATCGGATACGTGATTCTCGAGCTTTAAACGCACTAACAGACAGACAGAGAGAGACGTTGAGTTTTATAATATGTATAGAAAACATTAAACTGTTTTGAGTAATATAGTATCTTATTTAACATAACTTGTTAAAGTAATTGGCCTTTATTTCCATCTTTGGGAACCCAATCATTAAAACTATGAAATTACTTATGAAAATTATTAATTATTGNAATTGGCCTTTATTTCCATCTTTGGGAACCCAATCATTAAAACTATGAAATTACTTATGAAAATTATTAATTATTGACATTGCGGCTTTGAAAAAAAAAAGGTAAAATCGTTTTAAAATGTGTTGTGAAATTATAATATTATGTTGTCCTGATATATTTTAGATGAGATATTATAACGTTGTTGGTCAATAAGAAATGGTCTATGTTTAAGAATTTTTTCTAATTGAATAACCTTTACTTTCCTCCAGATTATATATATAAATAAATATATATGTATATTTATGTAAGAAATAAGTGTTCTACGTGCTGGTTATATTTCTATACATATCTATGTATGAATCTAGGGTCGGCCCACGTTGTCTTGGTTAGATGACGCTGTACACAGCAAGATCCCTCGGAGCTTCCTCCCATACTCTTCGCCAGTAGTTCTAGGCTTGGCAAGGCTGGAAAAACTTATTGCCTTTGTTAGGTGACTCTGTACACAGCCAGATCCATCGGATCTTGCTCCCATGCTCCTCGCCAGTAGTTCTAGGCTTGGCGGGGCTGGAAACACTTATTGTTTTTTTTAGGTGACGCTGTACACAGCCAGATCCATCGGAACTTCCTCCCATTCTCCTCACCAGTAGTTCTAGGCTTGGCAAGGCTAGAAACACTTATTGCCTTTGTTAGGTGACTCTGTACACAGCCAGATCCATCGGATCTTCCTCCCATGCTCCTCGCCAGTAGTTCTAGGGTTGGCGGGGCTGGAAACACTTATTGTTTTTTTTAGGTGACGCTGTACACAGCCAGATCCATCGGAGCTTCCTTCCATGCTCCTGGCCAGTATTTCTAGGCTTGGCAAGGCTGGAAACACTTATTGTCTTTTTTAGGTGACGCTGTACACAACCAGATCCATCGGAGCTTCCTCCCATGCTCCTCACAAGTAGTTCTAGGCTTGGTGAGGCTGGAAACACTTATTGCTTTTGTTAGGTGACGCTGTACACAGCCAGATCCATCGGAGCTTCCTTCCATGCTCCTGGCCAGTATTTCTAGGCTTGGAAAGGCTGGAAACACTTATTGTCTTTTTTAGGTGACGCTGTACACAACCAGATCCATCGGAACTTCCTCCCATGCTCCTCACAAGTAGTTCTAGGCTTGGTGAGGCTGGAAACACTTATTGCTTTTGTTAGGTGACGCTGTACACAGCCAGATCCATCGGAGCTTCCTTCCATGCTCCTGGCCAGTATTTCTAGGCTTGGAAAGGCTGGAAACACTTATTGTCTTTTTTAGGTGACGCTGTACACAACCAGATCCATCGGAACTTCCTCCCATGCTCCTCACCAGTAGTTCTAGGCTTGGTGAGGCTGGAAACACTTATTGCTTTTGTTAGGTGACGCTGTACACAGCCAGATCCATCGGAGCTTCCTTCCATGCTCCTGGCCAGTATTTCTAGGCTTGGAAAGGCTGGAAACACTTATTGTCTTTTTTAGGTGACGCTGTACACAACCAGATCCATCGGAACTTCCTCCCATGCTCCTCACCAGTAGTTCTAGGCTTGGTGAGGCTGGAAACACTTATTGCTTTTGTTAGGTGACGCTGTACACAGCCAGATCCATCGGAGCTTCCTTCCATGCTCCTGGCCAGTATTTCTAGGCTTGGAAAGGCTGGAAACACTTATTGTCTTTTTTAGGTGACGCTGTACACAACCAGATCCATCGGAACTTCCTCCCATGCTCCTCACCAGTAGTTCTAGGCTTCGCAAGGCTGGAAACACTTATTGCCTTTTTTAGGTGACGCTGTACACAGCCAGATCCATCGGAGCTTCCTCCCGTGCTCCTCACAAGTAGTTCTAGGCTTGGTGATGCTGGAAACACTTATTGCTTTTGTTAGGTGACGCTGTACACAGCCAGATCCATCGGAGCTTCCTCCCATGCTCCTCACCAGTAGTTATAGGCTTGGCGGGGCTGGAAACACTTATTGACGTTGTTAAGTGACGCTATACACAGTCAGATCCATCGGAGCTTCTTCCCATATTCCTCGCCAGTAGTTCTAGGCTTGGCGGGGCTGGAAACACTTATTGTCTTTTTTAGGTGACGCTGTACAAGCCAGATCCATCGGAGCTTCCTCCCATGCTCCTCACCAGTAGTTCTAGGCTTGGCGGGGCTGGAAACACTTATTGACTTTGTTAAGTGACGCTATACACAGCCAGATCCATCGGAGCTTCTTCCCATATTCCTCGCCAGTAGTTCTAGGCTTGGCGGGGCTGGAAACACTTATTCTCTTTGTTAGGTGACGCTGTACACAGCCAGATCCATCGGAGTTTCCTCCCATGCTGCTCACCAGTAGTTCTAGGCTTGGTAAGGCTGGAAACAATTATTGCCTTTGTTAGGTGACTCTGTACACAGCCAGATGCATCAGAGCTTCCTCCCATGCTCCTCGCATGTAGTTCAAGTCTTGGCAGGGATGGAAACACTTATTGCCTTCGTTAGGTCACTCTGTACACAGCCAGATCCATCGAAGCTTCCTCCCATGCTCCTGGCCAGTATTTCTAGGCTTGGCAAGGCTGGAAACACTTATTGTCTTTTTTAGGTGACGCTGTACACAGCCAGATCCATCGGAGCTTCCTCCCATGCTCCTCACCAGTAGTTCTAGGCTTGGCAAGGCTGGAAACACTTATTGCCTTTGTTAGGTGACGCTGTACACAGCCAGATCCTTCGGAGCTTCCTCCCATGCTCCTCACCAGTAGTTCTAGGCTTATCAAGGCTGGAAACACTTATTGCCTTTGTTAGGTGACTCTGTACACATCCAGATCCATCGGAGCTTCTTCCCATGCTCCTCACCAGTAGTTCTAGGCTTGGCAAGGCTGGAAACACTTATTGTCTTTGTTAGGTGACGCTGTACACAGCCAGATCCATCGGAGCTTCCTCCCATGCTCCTCACCAGTAGTTCTAGGCTTGGCGGAGCTGAAAACACCTGTTTGGAGTTCCTGCGCCAGGGCTACTGACGAGAGGTATGGTGTACCAGTATATCGACAGAGAGACAACCATTTCGTGCCATAATTCGGCCCCGAGGTAGATGACATGCAAGTATATGTTAGTTACACGAGCGTCATTGGACCTTCGCTCATACGACACTCCCTGCACAACTCACAACCCCGCAAACACAATCTGTCGGCATAGTGTCAGCATCTTACCGGCCCGATACCGCCATCGTTTTAAACTGTCAGACATATGGAAGAATATAGCAAGCTGTCAACAGCAGTCTGCCTTTTTTGAGACAGATAATTAGCATTTAAGATAAAGACGCTGTCCTTGTGTATTATATATGGTAACAGATGGATATCACACTAATTATGTTGGCCTGAAAACACAGCTAACCAATCGCCGATACCTTAAAAAGCGTTCTAGGCCAATACCGACACAGTATCTCTGCCATCTTAGTAGGTTAACCAATCTCTAATACTATCTGGTCCAGCATAGTTTTAAAGACATTTTATCACCGGAGGTATACACTGAGGCGACAAAAGTCATGGGATACCTCCTAATTTCGTGTCGGACCTCCTTTTGCCAGGCGAAGTGCATCAAATCGGCGTGGCATGGACTCAATAAGTCGTTGGAAGTCCCCGGCAGAAATATTGAGCCATGCTGCTTCTATAGATTTCCATAGTTGCGAAAGTGTTGCCGATGCAGGAATTTGTGCACGAACTGACTTCTCGATTATGTCCTGTAAAAGTTCGATGGGATTCATGTCTGGCGATCTCGGTGGCCAAATAATTCTCTGGAATTGTCCAGAATGGTCTTTAATCCACTCGTGAACAGTTGTGACCTGGTGACATGGTCCATTGTCATCCATAAAAATTCCATCTTTGTTTGGGTACATGAAGTCCATGAATGGCTGCAAGAGGTCTCCGAGTAGCTGAACATAACCCTTTCCAGTCAACGATCGGTTCAGTTGGACCAGAGAACCCAGTCCATTCCATGTAAAAACAGCCCACACCATTATGGAGACAACACCAGCTTGCACAGTTCCTTGTTGACAACTTGGGTCCATGGATTCGTGGGGTCTGCACCACACTCAAACCCTACCATCAGCTCTTACCAACTGAAATCGGGACTCATCTGACATAGCCACGGTTTTCCAGTCATCTAGGGTCCAACCGATATGGTCACGAGCCCAGGAGAGGATCGACAGGTGATGTGCTGTTATTAAAGGCACTCGAGTTGGTCTTCTGCTGGCATAGCCTAGTACAGCCAAAGTTCGCCATACTTTCCTAACGGACACGTCCGTCGTACGTCCCACATTGATTCCTGCGGTTATTTCACACAGTGTTGCTTCTCTGTTAACACCGACCATTCTGCGCACACGTTGTTGGTCTCGGTCATTAAGTGCAGGTGGTCAGCCACTGAGTTGTCCACGGTGGGAGGTTATGCCTGAAATTAGGTATTCTGTGCACACTCTTGACACTGTGGATCTCGGAATGTTGAATTATCTAACCATTTCCGAAATCGAATGTCCCATGCGTCTAGCTCCAACTACCATTCCGCGTTCAAAGTCTTTTAATTACCGTCGTACGGCCATAATCATGTCAGAAACATTTCACATGAATCACTTGACTACAAATGAAAGTCTAACCAATGCACTGCTCATTTATACATTTTGTACGCGATACTACCACCATCTGCATATTTGCATATTGTTATCGCATGACTTTTGTCACCTCTGTGTATTCGTGCGATATTTTCTTACCTTAATTTCTGTCGGCAAGGGTCGGGAATATGCAAGAAGACAGCTTATATGTTAGCGGGTTTATGTCTATATTAAGGCACATTGTTTATCATTAGGACAAGGATTATTGCCCAATGTATTAAATATGATAACATATGGGTATCACACTAATTATGTCGGCCAGATCATTCACACCAACCAATTGCCGAAATCATAGAAATAATCTGGGCCTATTCCGACAGAGTATTTTGCCTTGTCACAAAGGTAACAAACCTCTTATTGTTTCTGGCCTAGTATATTTTTAAAACATGGTTCTGTAACACTATAAAGGGGGGGAAAAAGCATGAAGATAGCTAGCTTTCAATGAAATGGCGCCTGTTTTGAGACAGATTGTTAGCCGTAAGGGTAACGAGAATCGCCTCGTTTACATTTTATAACGATATTTGCATATCACCGAATTACACATACAACACACAATGAAAAATATACTTACATACAATAGCTAGATGTTAATTTTACATCCACATCAAATATATGTAAATGATTGGTATGTTTATCTTATCATTAGCACTTAATGAGATATCTGTGGTTATGCAGGAAATGAGTAACAGACTGTAGTTCAGTATTTTGTCGCTTTATCAAAATAGCAATTTTGAAAATGGCGGCAACCGAATTCTTTTTTTTTTTTTTTGTGAATTATCGTTAAAATAACGTATTTATGTTTGAATTATTTTCATGCGGTCTTTGCATGGGCACATCACTATTAACTTGATTTTTGAAGAAATGTTAATTTTAACTGCTATTAAAATAATACACAATGGAAATAAAGAGAGACCTGACATGACTTTGAGTGCTCTGTATGCAGTAAACCAGCGAAGCAGCTTCCCCCAATATCTTAATATACCAGATATGAATTTGCACTTTTTGCTTAGTTTC
>NQII01000688.1:334655-355769 GCA_002778355.1 Clitarchus hookeri
CATGTCTTGCATCTTCCATGAACTACAAAGTTTTAAGGTTTTATTGATTACATTTTTTGTATGCTTATTTTATTTTATATCTATGCTGCGGTTTAATAGAACAATTATTACCTACCTCTCTTTTTCCCCCGTAATTTCAATGTGGAACTTGATCTAGACTACATGTTTGTAAAGTGTCTGAGCACGTCGGTTTCCCCAAACTCGTGACATCAACAAAATAATACAACTTTGTTTTAAGCAAGGCCTTTAATGCAAATTTGTTTCCTTCCACGTGCACGGTCGCCGATGTGACCAAAATTATAAACATGAAGTTTCACCGTTGAAGCCTTTGAACCTCAGACCTTGCGCAATCATTAAAGTCGTGTAAACTGTTTTAACGGAAGAAATGCAGTAACTAGGACTTGGTTGAGTTGCAGGAAAATGCTGATTCAGTTCCTGCGAATGGTTTGCTACGCTAAGAACATTGCTGAACACGGCTTCTTGCCTCAGTTGAATGTCGCAGGCTGCGCAATGGAAGAAACCTTTCTCTGCTGAAACACACGATGAGTTTGCAGCAAAGAAAAACTTGTTTAAATGTCAACCACTGCATGGTAGTCTTGCAAAAAACATAATATTTATTTGATTGAAATAGTAATGATTGTGATAACCTCACATTGTCGTTACAGTAGTTCAGGAGATTTTTTTGTTGCTAATGTCTGTTACACTATAAATAAAATTTGTGCTCTGAAAACAGCTGTAATTTGTAAACACGAGAAAATTAGTCAATCTTTCAAAATTATTTTCACTCAAAAAGAAATAGGGCAGCTCCGAGACTCAAACGCGTGCACCCTTTAATGTAAGCCTATTGCCCTTCACCAAGCGACTGCTTTGTCCTATTATATTCTGATTACTTTTGATGTGTAGGTTGAATGAGGTACTAACAAGGGCCAGAATACAGTGTCACCTCTGAGGTAGTGTTGAAGTTGACGATTTGGTGAATCACTGCACTTCAGAATGACATTAGACATCAGTCGGAGGACTGTACTTTGGCTCAGCTGCAGTTTCGTAACTGCAGTTGAGACTTATTACTTTATGAATGTTTGCTTCGGGACAACAGTTAGGTAATGTACGACAAAAAAATTAAATATCTATGAATCGTTATCTTTGGTACGAAGTAGTATTTCTTTACTGTGAACAAAATCAGCTCAAAGAGTATTTAGTATTTTGCTATAAAAGAATATAAGATTGCCATAAAATCAAAACGCATGAAGAAAACTTTTACTACCTGTGTTTCTGTAAGATTCTCTTTGAATCGGCTCACAAGACCTCTCAACTGAACTCAACTTTTTGAATTAAAGTAACACTGTGTTGCTGGAAACAAAACAGCCTCAAAAAAATGTTTTTCCTTGCCGTACGGAAAACTTCGTATGTCTTATTTTAGAGTGCGTACTAGATAATAACAACACTATTCAGATGCGCAATAGTATTCTCTGTATGTATGAATCAATAAGATTCTTAAAAAAAACACACTGTTTACCATTTGTATACCAACATTACCAGTGAAGCTTATTAATAAATCTTCGTCTTTAGGCAGCAGTACATCCTCACAGATCTTTTAATGATACACCCATTTCACCTTACGGCCATTTTGGAGAATGTCTCATCACAAGTAAATGCATTCACATTCTAAACTAATAGGCGAGTAATGCGCCAACGTCGAACAATATTGTCACCATCCGATCGTGATTTCAAGGAATCGCGTTCCTATTTTGTTGACAGTTTGCAGTAGTTAGTGATATTAGGATTGTTTCATTCGATTGTACGAAGACAGCTAACGCTGATTTAATAGAATATAACTTTCGTGTAACAGAGCGTGCTTCTTATTAAGATATATAAATTTCAGGGATTAATTTGGCTAGAAGCTTAACGTCATAGCCCTCGACAGATTATAATAATCTACGTTCTTTTATTGGCTGATATCGAAGGAATGCAATTGTTCCTATTAGTTTGCATTTAATTCGATTAATATCCAGCTTTTTATTATTACCTTTATAGTTCTTCTTGACGAGTGGAACTAATCATATTTCAAAACAAAAACAAATAAATGTACAAGACTTAATTCTAGCCGACACCAAATTGGTCTGCAAAATATGTAGGTCCCACTAACTCCTCGTGCTCAATAAATTATCCCCGGTTTAATTGTGGTACAGCAATGCAAAAATGAAATGAATTCATTGTTATTTCGCTCAAATTAAACAGCAACTCACACAAATGTATTATAGATACGATCTTGCGATGCCTCATTATGCAGTAGGTAGTTTCGTGTCAAAAGTGTACTTAGTAGTTTCACGTCATATAGCGTGCGTAGTAGCTGAAGTAGACGACGTACTATAGCAGCGCCGCTGTAACTTAGGACTTGGGAGCTCTGCCAATGTCGAGACTACTTCTCCCCGGGAAAGGGAACAATTGGTCGACGGTGGTACGGCAGGTGGTAGGTAGTGCCTGCAGATTGCTCTGCCCGCCTGCCTGCTACCTGTGGTTGGTGCTTTGCAAGTCGTTCTGCCTCTCTCTTTCACTTGAGTAGGCGGAGCCAAGCCCGTTCTTAAGCCTGCGCAACTATAGTAGCGGGACACAATTAAAATTTTCGTAAATTAGAATTTTTGTACCTAAATTCACCACTCACGTGCGTAAAATATTTCCATTAATATTTCAAGTAAATATTACCTCTGAATCTGTAAAAATATTGTTTTTCGTATTTCTAGTATCTTCGAGTGTTGAGGGTGTACAGTTCTGAATATACTTTAAGCATTTTGTTTCGGTTCTGATTTTTGAGGATGATGAATGAGTAACACATTTCAGAACGAAGATTATAGAAAAGTTGCATGAGATGCCTTTATACAACTGAATCATTGCAAAAAAAAGTTGATGTCTTGTAAAAACATTTTCATTTCCCGGTGACTAAAATACAAACAAATTGCACTGCGAAATTTTTTTTTTTAAATCAAACAAAGTTATTTTGGTTCAACCAAAATAATTTTTTGTATTGTAACAGTAAAATGTTCTGTCATTTAAACCAAATTATTATTAATTTTTAAATGGTCTGTTTACACTAAGATATGGTTGGTGGAACTAAAGATCTGTCAGGCTCTACGTGTATTAAAATCTTCGGTTAGTGTAAAAATATTTGAAGGCCGAGAGAGAGTCGAAGTTATATCGTTTCCGTTAGAGCGCTTACGCCCCAGCAACATCAGCTAGAGTGACTACTAATAAAATCAGAATGTTCTTAATACATACATTTCAAATCCCGGGCAACGTATGTAAATAAATATTTCAAGTTTTACAAATTACTGGTTTACTTTGTGGTNATGTAAATAAATATTTCAAGTTTTACAAATTACTGGTTTACTTTGTGGTCTGCTTTGCATGCTGAAATTCTTTTGTAGGATATTCACTGTAAAGCAAGCACTATTGAAAGCAATTTGGAATTATTTATTTATTTAAGCCTAAGACGTTAACTTCCGAATGACGTGGAATATACACACTGTGTTTATTANATTTGGAATTATTTATTTATTTAAGCCTAAGACGTTAACTTCCGAATGACGTGGAATATACACACTGTGTTTATTAATTGCATGAACATATTTATTAAAAAATGTGGTTTAAAAGATAAAAGTGGCTAAAAGGAAAAAGTAGCTAGTGCCTCAAAAGTGCTTACTTTACCGTGAACAGCCCATATTAGGATGTTTATGCCATTACTAAGCACCAATAAATGCACTAACAATTACTGTTACTATCCTAATTGTCACAAAAAATAAAAACAGTTTTATTTTCGAACGACGGCAATCAAATGAGTGGCCAAACAAATATTTGTATACAGTTGATTCCACTTATTATTTGGTTGACAGTCTAACTGTTTTTTGGTTCAACAAAAAGGTTTTGCGGGGCCACAGTGGCTGAGCGGTTAGCCTGCTCGTCTCTTACCAAGGCGAATCGGGTTCAATCACCGGCCAGGTTACTCCCGGATTTCCGAGAGTGGTAAACGTGCCGGATGATGCCGCTGATCGGCAGGTTTTCTCAGGGATCTCCCGTTTCCCTTGCTATTGCATTCCGACGATTCTCTATTCTCACCTTATTTCTCCCTCATCGGCTCTCAAGATCTCGTTGTTGAGAGTCGCCCAAATCTCTCAACTCAACAGAGGTTTTGTTTATTCAAGCGTGTGATTTGATTTTCAAGTTTTCATTTCCTAGCAAAATATTTTGTTGGGGAGACTAAATAGGTTATACGTTTTACCATAAAAAAGTATTTTGCTGTCTATAAAAACTTTTCTCTCAATGTGGTACTTAGAATAACAAGAAAAGACATATGAAAAGTACATTGACGTTCTATACAATTAATATTTGTAACGAGTTTCATGGTCTAAATTTTTAAGCTACGCGTATATTTTATGCCTAACTCAACAGAGTCAGTGACAAGAAACCATTCAACTAAACGGGATAATGCTACTAGTATGATTAGCGCATTTTTTTTTTTCTTTTTACGTTTTAACTGCGTTTCTTGCAGCTGGCCTATATCTGCTTGTAAATCTTATATCTCCTGAAATAATTGACGAACTACCAGCGCCAAGAACTTTTACTCATCTTATAATAATGCAGTACTCATGATTGTAATTTTAAGAAATATAGGGAAAATTTTTTAGTTCTCCATAGACATGTATTATTTACTTTTGCTAAAAAGTTATCATCGTAATCACGAAGTGCATGAGATTTTATGCAGTCTACATCAACAACGCCAATCGCCTCGTATATATATCGGCATTCCAAGTTTGAAATACTGAAACATGTCGCTACTAGACCACCTGAGTTATACAGGATGATGGCTAGTAAGGTACTGAGTTACTCTACTTGGTGCAGACTAAGGGCACCTGTCGTTGTTGAGTAAGGGGTAAACAAATACGAGTATTCTCCGTTAGTTAACACACAAGTCTTTTATTACCCTGAAGGTAACATACGTATTTATACAAACACTGGCGAGACTGAGCCCCCCTACAAGTCGTAGGCCTGAAGGGCTGGTGGGCGGAATGCTATGCGTCGGGGGAANCTGGCGAGACTGAGCCCCCCTACAAGTCGTAGGCCTGAAGGGCTGGTGGGCGGAATGCTATGCGTCGGGGGAAAGTTGTTCGATGGAAGCGTTCTTACTTAACTGTGACTGCGGCTTTTGGTGCTGTTGAGGTCTGGTGAGTGGGGTGGCCCTTTTACAGGCCCTCAGACTGGCCTTCGTTGGCGTACTGTACTCAGCTGACTTTTTCCTTCGGCTTAGACTGGCTCTCTACCACGTCCCGCTGGACTACTCCTTCTCGCTCGATGTGGCACTCCTCGGCGAAGATCACCACTCGTCTTCGCCTTTGGTTGAAGTACCTAGGTCAGCTCGGCTTCCCTTCTTGGAAGTCCGGGATTGGTTTCCCGGAACTTCTGATGTCTCTTCTATCTCGGCTGGTGTTCCTCGTCAGAGACCTCGCGTCCCCTCTCCTACATTGACGTCTGCCACGACTCGTCTCGCGCTCCCAACTTCTCCGCCTCGGAAACTGCCACTTCTTTATCGGGAATGAAATCATAAGTTCTCGGCACTTCTACTTGGTTTGTCCCGGAAATTTACACATACTGTCTCGACTGTTCCTGGGTTCTTTTACTGGTGACGTCACAATTAACTGACTGATTGACTGACTGATTTCCACTAGATCTCGTGCTTTGCGTCCCGACTTGGTGATAGTACTGTTCTGTTCCCGTCACACGACTTACTACTCTCGCGTCTCGACATCTCTCCCGTCTGTTGCCTCTAGGCGCGGGTCACAACTGACTCTAAGACTGACCCGGCCGGGATCCAAACCCGGCCTCGACTGACTCACCCGACTGCCGCTTCTCTGCGTGTGGTCAGACTGCCTGACTGATTCTCACTCACGCTCTGGTCTAGCGCTTCTCGATGGCGCTGATTCAACTGCCTACTGCCTCGGCTGACTCCTGAATTTAACTCGTGTCCCGCTATTTTCAAGTTACATTTGTCAGCAGTTTCTCGCAAGAGAAACGGGGACTTCCACTGTGTTCCTCGCACGTTTTGTGTTTTGTCAGCGGCTTGTCTACTCCCACTAGGATCGAGGGAGGGTGCAGTTACTGTGGCGGGGATTCCTACGAAGCTGGGTCTGCACTAATGCTCGTCGGGACTTAACCTGGTTCCTTCGTCGTGGGGCTGTCTGTCAGCTATTTATTTTGCATGGCAAAAGGGTCATCCCCGAGCAATAATCTCGGGACTTACCCTGTTTTCTTCTGCTTCGGTTCTTTCCCGAGTGTCCTTACGGGTCGGGACTGCCCAGAGGGTGAATCCAAGGATTGAAAGTTACGTTGTCAGCCACCTGCCCTGACTAGCTGTCTTCTCCTGGATAGCTATACAGGATGCGATAACAGCACTATGCCTATCCCATGTACATGCCACGCGTCAAACAGATGAACTGCTTTAATTTAGTCATATAAATAGCAAGTAAATATTATGTAACGTATAAAGTTTTGTTCATAAAATAACACGTATTCGTAAATTCAGTATACGTAACGTAAGAAATGTTCCTCTTGGAGGGATAATTTTTATGGCATAGTAAAACATATCTCGCAAATATTGGAGATGTAATAAAATGAGTGCTAAAATTAACATTCATAAAGAAGGAGAGATCTTTAAACGTCATCCTTGTAAGATATTACGCATTGAAATTGATGTTACTATTTGGCAAGAAAAATTCATTTCATGAACGCGTAAAGTTTTTGTGTTGATTGTTTTTATGTTTCCCCGATTATTTCGGCCTGTCCTTACTTCATTTTGGACCAAATTAGTGTTTCTGTAATTAATAAAACTTGCTACTACTGGCGCATGGCCACAGGAAAAAAAAACTATCTGTGAGGAAAATAGATCACAAGCGCTGCATGCTAGAAAGTTTGGTGAAGAAAGGTTTTTTACAGACTGTATTTAAAATTTAATTCTTTGAGGCCCACTTTTATTTTCGATTACATGTGTTGCAAAAAAGAAATTTTATGATGCGTGCTTTACTAAGTTGTCTAAACTCTTATTTAAGGATTTTCGTACTGGTACAGCAATGCGAACCAAGCCAAACATGGACCGGTAACAAGGATTACTAATTAGCTACCCACAGGTGAGATCATTGGCCATTGAGATTTTCGGTGTTACAATACAGGCAAAAAATTACCGTCATGTGCGTTATGTGCACAATAATGTACACAGATGTTGAATGTGTTAAAAAAATGTACTGCTTTTGTCTTACGGAATTTTGCTTTTCTTAGCGTTCCTCTACCGCCATTTTCAGAAATGGCAGGTGTACGCTTGCCGTCCTTTGCCGACTGAATTAGCAGCAGGCTCCTTTGCAAATTTCCATTTTCACGCCAGCGAATTGTAATTAACACCCGCCCACCATCCCCACACCGTGCTGGCAACCGGTGGAGTCCTGCGGGCTGGAAGCTAATCGTTCACCCGATTTCTTGCTTGTCAGGAGCAACGTTCAAGTTGTGAGCCCACCGCAGACTTTGAGTGGCTGGCAAAGCGCGTCGACTACAAGAAGCTCAGCTCCAACTCGTTATATTCCCTGGAGGAGGCCGGGGGAGGGCGGAATATGAAGCGAAGAAGAAGCCATCCAGAAAAAAAAAACCCCCCGAACCGCGGGACGTTGCGTGCGGTCGAAATCGACGCACAAGTTTGGAAGGCAGCAACAGATCCCCTCCACGGTCGTATTCTTGCCGGAGTTAATTTTCGAAGTTCGTTACCTAAAACTGACGGAGGAGCACGCCAACAGCGTGTTTTGTAACCGATCGTGGTTCTTACCTCGCGTGTTTGGTTTGCACAGCGCGAGCATTTTGTGTCGGATTTTTTTTAATCTTGCATACGAAGTAAAAAACTTTAAATTCAACCAAACATATTTTTGGAAAACATATTTTATTCTCCATATGTAGGAATAGAAGGTGTAATTTTATTCAGGCTGCCAAACCTCTTGCGGAAATAAAAAAAAAATATTTCGTAATATTCTGAATTATTTTAATTTGTCTGAGCAATGTATTGTTACGAATAACATTTAGAAACATTTCACAAAATTACAAAATAGTATCGTATCAATTTAAAAAAAGGGTGTTTTGTTTTTTTAAGTTGTCCAGAACAAATATAGAAATTATGATGATACAAATAATGGCACTGGACATAAAAGTGTTATTGTAAATTAAATTCTTCGGTGTTACCTTTTCAAATAACATAAATTGTTGAAGTGCAATTATCTGATTTCGCTTATTTCTAAAAAAAAAAAGTATTTAGCACCGCTCTAAAATTAATGGTTTTTAGGTTATGTATGCAAACTGTTATATTTGACACTTCAAGTTGTAAGCCGGCCAAGACGCTAGCCTTGTTGTGCAGGAACAAAAAGTAAACACATAAATAATTAACGTTCAAGGACTAATTAATTTTATTTTAAACCGTTTCTGATCTGTATTTTACAAAATTTGAAATACCCGACACGCGAGTTTATACTGTCAGTTTTGCGTACGCAAACACGCACCGGATAGTGAATCAGTTTAGGGAGGGTCAGCATATGTATATATATATTAATTATACGCCATAAAATTGCAAGGGTCTACTCTGGAAGTATCATATAGGCATATTGTCATCTTTCCAGTGCCTTGCGGTGAGAAACTATGATAAGACTTTTAATGCGCACGCATGTGTTTTTCAGAGCGCTATCGCACTTCTGCTCTCCAGACAGGCAAAATTTCGTGCTGTGATAATACATTCACGGTTACTTCACACTTTTCTGAAGCCCTGCTAAAGTTCTACTTCTAGGGTATTCCTCCGCTTCATGCAAACTAAGCTTATTTAATCCTAGTAAATTACACCAAAGGACGACAACGCACCGAATTTGTGCGCACTCAGTTGTAATGATATTTTGCATGAGAGCTATTTCTTACTAGGCGCTACCAACACACATGTTCCCTCACTGTCTTCTTCACATTTATTATAAATTAATTATTTTAATTTATAAATAAAATACAGATAAAACTTCAGTTTAACGACAAGAAATAATACTTTCATGTCAGCAGAGGTATAAAATGATTGTGATTCATGCCATATTTAGGAAATAACTAAATACATCATACTTGGGGTTATTTTTTAAAGGTTTACTTCAAAAAGTGTTGCCCGTGAGTGAGTTCACCTGTCGGTTGTATTTGGCAGAAAAAAATTTTCGGTCTTCGTTTCTAAAACTATATTCATTCAATAATATACATGTTGACATCATCTATAAATCTGTTTGACACTACTACGATACTGTTGTCTCAGACCGGTCTTATTTTACCGTTTGTAATCATACTTTGTCCGCATTCTGTAGGCATAGGTTGTGTAATCATTGAGGGTTGTGGGGGCCATGGGTGCTCAGCGGTTTGCCTGCTCGCCTCCCACCAAGGCGAACCGGGTTCAATCCCCGGCCAGGCCACTCCCCGACTTTCGCATTAGGGAATCGTGTCAGACGATGCCTCTGATCGGTGGGTTTTCTAAGAGGTCTCCCGTTTTCCACTCCCCTTCATTCCAGCGCTGCTGTATACTCACCTCAATCACCCTCATCAGCTCTCAAGACCNTTTTCTAAGAGGTCTCCCGTTTTCCACTCCCCTTCATTCCAGCGCTGCTGTATACTCACCTCAATCACCCTCATCAGCTCTCAAGACCTCGCTGTTAAGAGCCACCCATATCTCTTCACTCACTTTAAGGCTGTGTGGCATTGTTTGAACAAAGCCGTTTCCTTTCACACGTTAATGAAATATTTGTGCGTTTCGTTAATTATTTTCGGTTACTTGCTTCATATAAAGTNCCTCGCTGTTAAGAGCCACCCATATCACTTCACTCACTTTAAGGCTGTGTGGCATTGTTTGAACAAAGCCGTTTCCCTTCACACGTTAATGAAATATTTGTGCGTTTCGTTAATTATTTTCGGTTACTTGCTTCATATAAAATTTGAGAACGCTTTTGTTGTACGTGATTGCGGATAGCACAAGAAGACTATCGCGCTAACCAATGACACTTAGTCGAACCAAGCTAGATACAGTTGTTTTAAAGCTTGGGGAATTTCGAAACAATAATTAACGAATCGCACAAATATTTCCGCATGTGAAGGGAACGACCTTGTTCATACAGCGAATCCAATTGTTAATCAAAAACCATTTTAATATGTACAAATAATACGCCTTGTTATATCGCACCTAACATACAGGTTTCGAGAAATTCTTGCTTGAATCACTTTTTAAAGTTGTTTGCTAGAACATCTAGTGTGTTGGAAACGCGCATGGATACAAACTCTCGGGGGTATTAAGACGTAAAAGGGAGAAGTCACCGTAAAAGTGTCGCTGAGAAAGGCTTTAATTTACAGTAAGTTTTCTGGTAGTAAAGTAATTTGAACATACACTTTTCAGCAGAGCAAATAGTATAATTTGTGACAGAAAACGCTGATGAAGGCGTGTTTTCAGGTAGAATTTTTGCAATTGGTCCTGCAACATCAATTGACGGGTATGCTGTAGTCATTATTTGTTTGGTTGATGTGGTCAGTAGGAAGAAATGGGCTAAAGTGATTTTTAGGGGAAATAATATTTAATCACATCTTCTGGAAATCGCTGTGATCTGACAAGAAGAAATAAATTCACATTGTCCGAAAACGTGATGTTTTATGGTAAAGCACTGAAGTTCTAAATTTTTTTTTCTACGACATAATCAAGCCGTTAAGACGAATGAGGGATTATTTTCATCTGATTTCCTCACAATGCTATTCTTTTTCGGGGAAAATACAAATTTTCTCGCACAAGTCTATTTGTTGTGTTGTTATAATGTATATTACCTTGTCCTTTAGTATTAACTTTTTTTTTTACTTTAACAGATTGATATGCAGAAAATCCGTGTGATATTTCTCAAAACTTTGGAGTGGTCTGCTTGTAACTAAATTTTCAGCTGAATGTATATGGGCAGTTTTCTTCCGTTCACTCTTACATAATATACAATTACATGCACACTTTACTTTAAAAAATACTTAACTGAACATTATTGAATTAAATTGGGCTGTCTAACATAGTTTTTAGAAGGTAAAAATTCGAGAACTGTGTTTGGCTAAATTCTGGTTATGATTTTTTAAAAATTAATATGTTTTTTACATGCATGGTTTAATAAAGGCTATTCAAAGTGAAGTGAGCTCTTTTCAAATCAACCTTTGGAAAATATCACTGGCATTATCTGCACGCATTTTAACGGTCAAACTGAGTGGCTCGCGCCCTGCAAAGTTAGTAAAAACGGAGAGAAAGTTATGTGTTTTAACGTGGAATTTAAGGAGTTAGGTAAATATCTGTAAATACTGAAAAGATTTATTTTGCATTCTTTTTTTAATTCGTGGATGTGCAGGGATGAACAAATATTATAACATTTACTTTCCCAATAAATTTAATATACAAGTAACCGACACATGAATAAAGTGATTAAACCCATGCCATTTTAATTTCACATATGGCGGAAGAATATATATTGTGCATACAAGTATATATTAAGCAGAGCTTAGAAAAGTGCTCAGGTTACAGTGAACAACATTTAATCTCTTGTATAGTAGTAACCTTCATCTCTTGATTTATTTTGAAACTAGCGAAATAAGTGCTTCGAATTTCACTTGACGAAATTCGAACTTATTTGAATCTACATTTAAGTTACTTCATTATTTATAAGGTTGGCAATAATCTCATTCCCTTGAATTAGGTAAGCAGGAAAAACCTTGGAAGCCAACATACGTTTATATGGCAATTATGATCAAATGTGTGATGTTTGAAATTAAAAGTCATTCGATAAATTGTATACTGATAATTACATTTTTTATAAAATTTGGGCCTATAACATTTTAATATTTCAAAATTCCTTTAGATAAGTCAAAAGTTAAATCACTTGCTATCTTTTATGTATTTCAAGAAAAGTTTTAGTACATTTGAGAAGCATGGATTAATTTTAAGGCACCTTAAATTATACATGTTAATTTCTTTATCTTAGCATTCAGAAGAATATTAATTTTGGTACACTTACTAAACAACAAAATGTTTTGTTGCTATCTTTAACAGCGAAGTACAGAATTTACAAACATTTCGCCACACGAATGTATGGAATTCTGTTAAAATTCAGGACCGTATTTTACTGAAATTCACACGGCGCGCAAATATCGACAACCCCTGTAAAATGATTCATGGCAGAAATAATTGGTTTTAAAATATTTCAGTTACTAGAAACACCTCAATTCATACTTTGCATAACACGACATACTGCACATTTTCATAGCATAACATTGATTGATTTATTTTATTCAGATAAACGCAATATAAATATGCAGTCTTTGTGCGCTGCTCTGCTGTGCTTTGTGTGCTGCTGTGAGATAATGCTTATATAAACTAACATTATTCTTCAATATCTATGTATAAAACGAAGGAAAAGGCTCTTAAAATATAAGCACGTGTTTTACAAAATTTTTGAGTATATAAAGTTTGTTTATTTTAATTATTTTATACACGGCAACGTCTTCTATAATATCATATTACACAGAGTGAGCACATTTTGTATTACTAAAAATACTTTTTTAATATTTTTCATTTAAGTTTATTTTAAGACTCGTGAAATCGATTATATGGTGAATGGTTTCAATACTTGGTAGAACGAGAGTGATTGTGTAATCCTGTTTATTTAGGGAAAGTGTATTTTATGGCTTTTCCCTTCGTTCTCTTGATAACGCAATTAAGGGAAGCTGTAAATTAATTCTAAAGATTACCATTTTCTTCCCCTCACCATCTACTCTTTGATTTCCACCATCTTTATTTCTCTTTCTGGGTTTTCCAGGCTTGGTTTGCAGCAACACTGGTCTATTTTTGGATTCTTTGTTTCTGGCTCAACGTTGGAATCGACGTTTTCTATGTTTTGCGTTGGCAGAATACTAAAAATTTTATTAGGAAAAATCTGTATTTTTGCATTCATGCTCCATACCAACCATACAGTACGTTTCTTTACTTTTTAATATCAAACCACACAATTTTTAATCATATATTTATAGTACACGAAGAGAGCCCGAAGTACTCTCGTATGACATAAAAACAAGTTTCAATTGCATCATCCATCGATAAGCATATTTACGAATTTTTACTTTTATAACATTTTTTGTTAACAGGATAAACGTATTTCTATACCAGCATGCGTGTCTTACCAAATAGTCATAATTTAGAATGGGACCCATTATTGCCTCGATGTGTGATAGGAAATAAATGTTTTATTGTTATTTTTAGTGTTCTAATTCTACATAGAAAAACCGATAATTCATAAAATATTAAAGAAGAAACGCGAATCATTAATGTACTTTAAGAATGATTACTAAATTCAATTTCCGAAGCGATATGCTTCTAGTCTGTAAATTTAACCGTTACGTAAAGTCAAATCTTGAAATTTATTCAGAAAGCTGGTTAATTTATCGTCATATGTAAGACATCGGAAACATGTTGTTCAAAGACGCTAGAAGGGCGTATCCGAGTTCGGGAGGGTTGGAGGTCTTAATAAAAATAAAATAAATAAATTGTATTGTTAATTTATTCACACAGGTATTATTTACAGCGGTAATCTATCTCTACTATTACTTTTTTATTTCTCAGTGAGCGCAATATTTAATGTCTATTTAACTATAGTTAACGTCTTCAATATCTCTGGTTGGTTATATTTATTTAACTCGTACTCATCATTAACACACTTTCACAGTTTGTCTATAACCATCATTTGTAATGTCTTTTACTCACTCATCTAGTCCAATAGTCAAGCCTGCCAGTCGCACTATTCGCTGCGCCAAAGCTCGGAGTCACAATTTTCCTCCCGCTGGTCACTTCTCTCTCCGCTTGTTTCTCTTCTCGCTCGTCATATATCGCTAAAACTCCAGCCACCCATCCACTCATCAACTGTGCTGACTCGGAGACACGTCGCACTTTTATACTCGCTGGCTTTGACCTGGAAAGTTCGACGCACTCCGAGTCATGCTGAGAGAAACTAGGGCAATAAACCACTAGAAGATCCTTCAGATAACTGCAGACATTCAATATAACCAAGATCGGAGCGTGCGCCCCAAAAGTACTGTCACGGCACCATGCAGAGATAATAATATGTTTTATAGCAAAACTGAAGCAGAATTTTCTGCTAGTCAGTAAATTAATAAATTATGCTAAACGTGCAGGTATACATTAATTTTGCTACCGTCATGTATATGGAATTATTTGTATAAAAATAGTGTAGAAGTAAAAGCTTTACTACATACAGTAAATTGTTACAAACTTAATACTAGTTTTGTCATGTATAGCAAAAATTTCTGCCGTGCCAAATAAGTGAGATCAGACAATTAAAAATGTTGTGAACTTCGTGTAAATGAAATGCCATTAGGCAAAAAGAATTCCCTTTTTCACTACGAAACCCATCAAAGCATTATTCCATCTGAATTTCTGATGCATCGCTACGTGGTCGGCAATTTGCGAATAAATGCAGTTGATATCAAGAGAATTTAGAGGCTACATTCGCGCGAACGGGTTTGGTGTAGTAGCAAGAGGGGTGGGGCGGAAGTGGTTTCGTGTTCGATATGCTTGACGGGCCCGGAGCTTTATTCCGGCTTGTAGATCCTCCTTTATTTCCTCCTGTGATCCCGCGCTCATTGAAAGTGATCTCTTCCCGGAATGTCCAAAACCCTGCCTCCCCCTCCCGACCTTGTGCACTCCAGGCTGACCACAATATTACAGTTCAAAACCCTCCACCCCCCGACCATGGGCCTATCAAAGAGGCCGCCGCGAGAGCAGATTAATTTCAAAATTGATTTGTGCCGCAATCTAACATTTCGCTGCGAGTCCCCCCGGCGCCTATTTTCCACAGGGTTTCGTTGGTGCGAATAGGGAGGGGGGCGCACCGCAAACCCTTTCGCAGCCTCGCTCCAACCCCAACGACGAGTATTCCCCAGTAGCCAATCCCGTCTGTTTGGGGGTGGCTGCAAATTTGAGATAAACGCCGGCGCATATACCAGAGCTCTCACGACGAAACTCATTCCACGACCTGTTTCGAATGTCAACTATGATTTCCTCCTTCAATATCATCAAACAATGTTACCAGGACAACTGGTTCTCGCTGCCCCCACCCCCCTTTTTTTCTCCTCAAAAACCTCTTGTTCACTCACTCCACCGAACTTTTTTTTTTATTCCATCCGTCCGCTTCGGGTGAAACAAAGTGTATTTGCTTCGATGGGGGAGGCCTACCCAGGTAATATCGGCGAAAAGAAACGCGGGTAGAGAAAAAAAAAAAGAATTCCTATTTCGGCAAACTGGGGATACAATATTACGTGGCTGACATCTAATATTGATATTTCCGCTCGGCTGTGTCATTTCCCTGATAAGATATTGGACTCGGGGATGCCTCCTCGTCTTTTTTGGAACTCAGGGCATCTCTCGGCGTGGCGTACGTCACGTTAATGGTACGGCCGCGTCTGCAACCCGCTCCAAGGATTTCGCCAACGCTACAGAATGCCAATAAAGTAAGAGAGTAACCCCCTCCCCCACGCCATAACCCTTCCTTTGACGACCTGGTCACGTGAAGTATGTTCGGATATCCTGACGTTAGCCCGCCTCTCTTCTCGGAAACTTTATTGAAACTTCCTTTACAAGGATAACATTTTTTTTGGACATAAAAATTTGCGTTTCTGATCTCTGGCATTTTCGCTTTGGAGTGCTGCAAAAGGTTGTGACATCAATGCCATAGGAAAGTTGAAGTTACATATTTTTCGAAAGTTAGGAGATACACGATCTTAAAAAAAAAAAAATTCATATTTTTCGAAAGTTAGAAAATACACGATCTTTAAAAAAAAAAAAAAAAGCTATAACAATTATTTTTTACTGAAGAGGTTTTTATCACATTGCTAAATATATGTTTTTAGCATATTTAGGAAACAGATTTGGATGTTTCAGTCCCACGTTTTTTAGTCTAGTAACGGCACTATAAACTGAATTTAGTAATCATTTTTAAAGCACATTAATGATTCGCGTTTCTTCTTTAATATTTTATGAACTACCGGTTTTTATATGTAGAATTAGAACTCTAAAAATAACAATAAAACTTTTATTTCCTATCACACATCGAGGCAACACTGGGTCCCATTCTAAATTATGACTATTGGTAAGACACGCATGCTGGTATTGAAATGCGTTTATCCTGTTAACAAAAAATGTTATCAAAGTAAAAATTCGTAAATATGCTTATCGACGGATGATGCAATTGAAACTTGTTTTTATCTCATACGAGAGCACTTGGGGTTCTCTTCGTGTACTATATATAAATATTATGCAAAGCAGCGTACGATGTATGACTCGTACGGTACAAGCATAGCATGACTGTCTAGTGATTGATTTGCTGAGAAGGCGTACGGGACAGTCACACGAGCAAGTGACGTAATTTGAGAGAAACAGAATAATAGGGCTGCAAGAGGCGGGGTTGACAGCGTACGGAACAGCCCATATTTGGGGAATTCGCACTTCACAGCCAGTTGGTGTATGAAGCAGTGAACACGTAAAGGTCCTCTTACACATATGGGCCGCTTCTGGACGATCCTGGCACCCCACCACGAGGAGGGACTGTTTGACCATCAAACAGGCAGGCAAAAGTAGAGCCAGCAGATTTTATAGTCCAAAATGCAGCGACATGTGACAGAGTTACCATAACACTGTGTATTAACCAGCTGCGTTTCCAGACGCCCGTCACAAGCTTATCTGCGATTACGTTGACTTTTGCATGTTCGCCAGTCAATATTTCGAAATGTTCGCCGTCGCTTGCAGTGGCGTTAGCAAGGAAAAATAGGTGAAGTGCTACAGACTAGTGACCTGCCTTTAGCTATGAGCCACGCATTTTTGTGGGAACAAATGATGACTGTGCCAGAGTTTGGACGCAAAGTAGATAAATACGCAGAGACGAAGGCGCGTGGCGGTTCCTTTGATGTTCACTGGGCAACAAGTTTTTGTTGAATCAAACAAAGTTTGTTTAGCGCAACCATGTATAGGGACAATATAATATGTTGTTATTGAAGCCAAATTATTGTATTTCTTATTAGGCTGAACCAAACAAAGATTTGGTTGGTGGAACTAAAAGTTTGTTTGACTCTACCTACATTAAAAAAAATTTAATTAATATAAAAAGAATTGAAGTATAGCCGATATTTAAATTTAGACCAGCTGCGTCCGATTGGTATGCCTTAGAAACTACATCTAAACTTAGTACTCATAAAATCGGAATGTTTGTAAATATGTATGTTTAAATTACTGTAAGACGTGCGCAGATAAATATTTCAATTTTTAAAGCTTTAATTTGCAATTACTTTTGAACTTATTTTACTAGGATGTTTATACCATTATTAAGCATTGACAACTGCTCAAACAAACACTGTTACTATCCTAATTTTCACAAAATACAAACAAACTCTTGAGCTGTATTTTCAGACGAAGGCCATCAGAGGAGTGGCCAAACAAATACACATAATTGATTCAACAAAATATTTTGTTAACAGTCTATTTTTTTTTTGGCCCAACACAGAAGTTGTGTTTATTCAAGCGTGCATTGTGTTAGATAAACATAATTAATTATGTTGCTTTTCAAGTTTTGTTTACTCAAAAAAATATTTTTTGGGACAACTATACAGGATGATTCTAAAATCATGGGACAAACATTGAGGGGTGGTATAGCTCACTAAAACAAACAGTTATTATATAGGAATATATGGGCGGAAGTGACGTGTTGAGGCACAAACACAAAAACAGAACACATTGATAGAAACATAAAATGTTCATTAGCAACATACTTAACGAGTGATTCCGTACAGAAAATGTTAAAACCGTTATTGAAAATGAAGCCACCAACAGTCACGAATGCTTGGCGACCTCTACATATGGCGTGATTGGCTGACAATGGTGGCGTGCGTGAAATACCCGGCGTATTTGAATCTGTTCGCCAATCACTCCACCGACGCTACCAAGCTTGCATTTGTGTCAGAGGTAGCAATTTTGAGCAATTATTATAAACATTGTTGTAAAAAGGCATTTAGCGGCGACGTTGTAAATAAAGAATGTGTTGCATTTCATGTGTTATTTTTGTGTTTGTGCCTCAACGTGTCACTCCCGCCCATATATTCCTATACAATAATTGTTTTTTTAGTGAGCTCTACCATCCCTCAATGTTTGTCCCATGATTTTAGAATCATCCTGTATAATTTTTGCCCTATATAAACAAATATTTTGTTGGCTTTTCTCTCGTTGTAGGCGTGCCAATTCTCTTATTGGCTGTGCGAGACTCTGTGAACAAGCATTTGGTCTGATTGGCTACTGCATGCTGCGAAAGGATCCCTATTGTTTAGGGTTCCCGGCTGGCGAGTAGGTCACCAGGTGCTGATTGGCGAAAGGCGTTCCCAACACGTTGCTGACGTGTGCAACTGGAGTTCGCTCTACAAGCTGCCGTTTAACCTCTGTATTGTTAACTCATTCACACCCAGTGTACACAACTGTGTACATCGAACACTTGTAAATAATTTTTATCGTGTACTGCACTCTGCGAAGCTCAACGACCAATGATCTTACCTATGAGCAAATGATTCGCAGACCGTCTTAACTTGTCTAGGTCAGAATTGGTTCATATAACTGTAGCCGAACATATAGCCTACAGCTCATTGGCTGTGACAGCCGAAGCAAGTGTTGTGTCGACGTAAGTACAGCACGCATCATAAAATTTATGGTTTTGCAATACCCGTAGCCTTGAATTAAATTGGGTCTGAAAGTGTTACGTTTTCTGAGGTTTGGAGGCAATCACGTGGGCGATCTCGTTTCTCCCCCTGTAACCTCATGTGCTACTTTTCATGATGGAGTGGCCAAAAGCCAGTTTTCGATATGTTATGATAGACGTGGATTGGCTTCCAGTATATATAGGACCGTAAAACACGCTAAACTTGTTACATAATAGTACAGACACCACTGACGTCAGAAAATGTATATTTATATTGCAAATGAAAGAAGAATGCACTTATTTGATAACAGTCCAAAATATTTATCTAAAATGTACTAATTGAAGTGTTTTAAAAAATAATTATTTATAGTCTCCTCTTATTCAAAACGTAATCATATCTCTATTCTAGATGTATCAGAGAGCATCGTAATAATTCATATCATTGTACGTAATAAAATATGTAAAAAATCGAAGAAATACTATTAATCTATGGCATCCATGCAAGTTTTCATTATTATATTTAAAATTTATGTACTTAAAATTAATTATTAAAACATTTTTTATTCGAGAACCAATATTTTCTTATACACATTCATGGTTATTGTTATAATATTCTCCACTTGACAAAGTTTTTCTTACAAAATGTGTTTTCTTAAGCATCCAGAATGAAAATACTCTTAAATATTAATTTTCAAACAAGGTAAATAAACCCTTATTAATTTAGTTTTATAAGCATTTTAGTGTCTTAATACTTTTGAAATATTTTAACATTGTTACGAAATATAGATCAGCTTCTTTCATATGTAGCATAAATCACACTTTGCATGTAATTTTGTAAGTGTTTGTAATACATTTTTATTACTGCGTGTAGTATGGTCGGCTGCAATGTCCCGTTGGAAAACACTCTAATACATTAATGCTCATCCGTACACAGTCGTGGTTTTAACAAGAGTGTCATCATCGTGTTTCAACACTCCCGTTATCTAACCGGTCACCTTATTTAACTTCAACGTAAGTTAAATAAGATGTGGAATAAGATGGGACGCAAACTTTTCCCGTAACGAAAATTTCGTTGCTTAGAGCATGATTTCAATAACTGACGTCAAATTTCAGCTAAGAATAACAGATTTGGAGTTTATTTGATTCCACGTAATATATATATATATATATANTATATATATATATATATATATATATATATATATATATATGGGGCACGGTTTGGTTAAAAAATTTAACCAAGTTCCCCTTCTCCTGAGTGTTAGGTGGACGGAATACTATCCTGATGTAGTGGTAATGTAATCACGTCTTTGTCTTGTTTTTCTAACCGTACTAATAACATTTATTTACATACAATAATTTTATGCGCTGATTTCTATGACAATGAGTGTACATTTAAAGAATCTTCGCCAGCATTCCGTGGAATGAGAATCGAAAATTTCTTGGATGAAACTATCGTCACTAAAACAGTCTTGGGATTTAATTCGTACTATACAGACTGTTAATTACGTTAAAATAAGGATTTCTCAAATCAAAAGTTTAATAATTTTTTAATTATTTTTTTCCCTTAATTATTATCCGAGGGATATTAAAATAATTTACTGGCGTTAACTGTTAAACATTTGCCATGCTCTATACTGGAAAAATATAATATACAATTTTATTTGTTCTTAACCCTCCTTAACTTTAATTGCAGGGAAAAAGGTTCTAAGGGGTTATTAGAAGCATTTATAAGGTTTATTAACGTAGGTAGTTTTAAAGACATAAATGCCTGATGCGGTAAAAATTTTTTGTGTATGCAGCTAATAATGCAGGTACTACACCATAGTACTAAAAAATATAATATTGTTATTTAAACAAAACATTATAAGCAACATTTATATTCTCCCAGCAACACGTGAAACTACAAAATAACCGAATATTCTGTTAGCCTCACCAATGTAAAATTAATGCCAACACTAAAGTCGGCTTCCTTAACCTTTTGTTTGGGAATTATATGTTATTACCTTCTTTAATGTTAATTCAGAGCAAACCTAAAACTAGTGAACTTGGTTCTCGCTTCTGCCTACTTATCCCAGACGACTTCCCGAAGACAAGAGATGACGTGCACACGGTCACAGGGTCACACATGGCAGACATTCCATGTGATGTGCACTCTCGCAGCGACTTTCACCCTCCCACGCCCCTTGCGCATCCGTGAGGGAAACTGTAAAGTCGACTCCTCTCCAAGTCGACTGCTCTCCAAGTCGATATCCAGATTACCCTGTGGGCT